>JAWNZC010000396.1:2922500-2972500 GCA_035771165.1 Paragorgia papillata | reverse complement strand
ATCAATACACCCACCCATCAACACCATCAACACACCTACCCATCAACACACCTACCCATCAACACACCTACTTATCAGTACACCCACCCATCAACACCATCAATACACCTACCCATCAACACACCTACCCATCAACACACCTACCCATCAACACACCTACCCATCAACACACTTACCCATCAACACACCTACTTATCAGTACACCCACCCATCAACACCATCAATACACCTACCCATCAACACACCTACCCATCAACACACCTACCCATCAACACACCTACCCATCAACACACCTACCCATCAACACACCTACCCATCAACACACCTACTTATCAATACACCCACCCATCAACACACCTACTTATCAATACACCCACCCATCAACACCATCAATACACCTACTCATCAACACACCTACTTATCAACACACCCATCAACACACCTATTCATCTTTGACATTTTACCTATCAACACACCTACCCATCAACACACCTGCCCATCAACACACCTACCCATCAACACACCTACCCATCAACACACCTACCCATCAACACACCTGCCCATCAACACACCTACCCATCAACACACCTACCCATCAACACACCTACCCATCAACACACCTACCCATCAACACACCTACCCATCAACACACCTACCCATCAACACACCTACCCATCAACACACCTACCCATTAACACAGCTACCCATCAACACACCTACCCATCAACACACCTACCCATCAACACACCTACCCATCAACACACCTACCCATCAACACACCTACCCATCAACACACCTACCCATCAACACACCTACCCATCAACACACCTACCCATTAACACAGCTACCCATCAACACACCTACCCATCAACACACCTACCCATCAACACACCTACCCATCAACACACCTACCCATCAACACACCTGCCCATCAACACACCTACCCATCAACACACCTACCCATCAACACACCTACTCATTAACACACCTACCCATCAACACACCTACCCATCAACACACCTACCTACCAACACACCTACCCATCAGCACCTACCTTCAATACACTTAACAATCAGGAACTATAAAGCACTTTATTAATCTCAAAATGTTTTTTGCAATAGATCCATGTTTCCGTGATGGATTGGTGTGCCACAAGAAGGCTCGTTGCTGGAAGGGAGAGTGCGTTTGCAATACTGGTTTTGAAGGAGATGGTCTGTACTGTTTAGGTATATGAAAAACTGTTCTGTTTATATAAATTTTTTTCAAGTTACCGTACTAGTCAAATTGTAAAGTAAAATCTTTTGACATTAAGCTTTATGGTGGCCATATTGGTACTCCAGGTCCAGTGTTCCTTGCGGGCTTAAGAATAGTACCGGGGGGGGGGAGAGTCGGGCCACTGACCCCACAATTTGTGAGTACGACTGACCTAGCAATGTTCTATGGGTATCAGCCTATTATAATCTGGAGTCAAAACTATTGTGTAGTGGGGGTGCTACGTGGTCGACGTTTTCTCGCTTCTCCTCCTCGACTAAAAGTAGAGTACAACTTTGCCCACCCCCCACCGCAGGGCATTTTCACCTGCTCTTCATCGCTACCGCAGGGAATTAGCACCATTTTTCGAAAAATTGTCGAATGCCCGGGAGTTGGCCCGGGGGTAGACCCGGGGGTTGACCCGGGGGTTGACCCGGGGGTTGACCCGGGGGTTGACCCGGGATGGGCACGCTTGCATTTGACTGATACATAAATTTACTTGTATTCTTAGATACATGTACTGCTGATAGTTTAACGTGTGATCGGAATGCCTACTGTGAAAAGGGTAATTGTGTATGTCGATCGGGTTATGAAGGGAATGGTGCAGTTTGTCAAGGTATGTCTCATTTAGAGTTTGTGCCCTACATACGTAAAAACGCGCAAGTTGTTACCAGGGTTTGAAATTTGGAATTTTCGGCAGTATCCAAGTGGATACCAGATTTCTGAATTTAGTATCCCTCCTTAAAATCTAGTAGGAATATCTAGAATTAATTAACAGTTTGTGACAGTGCCTGCAGTTACGTTACATTATAAGACGTTACGCTACATTATAAGACGTTACACTACATTATAAGACGTTACACTATTTTCTCATTTCAGCTGCCTGTGGCTTTAGACGTCATCTGTGCCATCCTAATGCTGAATGCCGTCGTAATAATTGCAAGTGTAAACCTGGTTTTGTTGGAAATGGTATTTCCAAGTGTGTTTTCTCGCGCGCTCTTTATGAAAAAGCGAAGAAAGAAGAAACGACTGTTCCTCGCATGGATATTGTTGAAACTGATATATTTGAGGTATGGAAACACACGCTGATAAAATACCTATCTCACCTGGGGGGATTTTAAAGGGAGGGAGGGAGGGAGGGAGAGGGAGGGAGAGGGAGGAGGGAGGGAAGGAGGGAGGGAGGGAAGGAGGGAGGGAGGGAAGGAGGGAAGGGAAGGAGGAAGGGAGGGAAGGAGGAAGGAAGGGAGGAAGGGAGGAAGGAAGGGAGGAAGGAAGGGAGGAAGGTAGGAAGGAAGGAGATGGAGGGAGGAAAGGGGAAGGGAGGGAGAAAGGGAGGCAGGGAGGGAAGGAGGAAGGGAAGGAGGGAGGGAGGGAGGGAGGAAGGGAAGGAGGCAGGGAGGGAATGAGGAAGGGAAGGAGGGAGGGAAGGAGGGAGGGAGGAAGGAAGGGAGGGAAGGAGGAAGGGAGGGAAGGAGGAAGGGAGGGAAGGAGGAAGGGGGGGAAGGAGGAAGGGAAGGAGGAAGGGAGGGGAGGAGGGAGGGAGGGAGGGAAGGGAGGGAGGAAGGAGGGAGGGAGGGAGGGTCACGATTTTGGTGTCACGATTTTGCATTTTTGCACATCTTACTTCCGCTGCTATTCATGCTTCCGGTGAGTTGTTAGCCGTGTGATGGAGTGAGGCTGTGAGGCATGTTGTAAGTTCTTTGCGCCTTTTGCTTTTGGAGTTGGACAAAAAGTTGAACAGCTTTGCCTTTTGATCAAGGTGTTCTTGCACGTTGTTGGTAGATTTCGAAATAGACTGACTGACTTTGTAGTTTAACAGTGATCAGATGTGGCTGACAACTGTCTTGATCGTAAATATGTTCACCAGTGTGACGTATGCACCACATTCGGCTTTCGATCTGATCGTCCTCGGCCCACTCCCATCTTTACTCGCGCGTTACAGAGCCTGTGCGGAGGAGACGTTTGCCAGTAGCCCAAGTGAACGCCTGACCCAGGCGTCTTGTTGGCTAACAGATTACTAAACATTGTACATTGCATATCCCAAACACGCTGTACTGAAAAATTGAAAACTACAAGAAAAGGTCATCTGGCTAATTCATCAACTTTTCCAGAGGATATTGTATCGAATATTCTGATGGGATCCCGTAGCTATGCCGGCCAGGCTGACATTACTCGTGTTTATGATCACGTGATTGACGAAACACAAATTGTGCATCCCAGCTAGTCATGACATAGCAGATACGGTTTACAACCAGTATCCGCAAAAACCTGAATATCTCTGGAACATGATGAGGTATTGATTTAAAGTGCATATAACCCCAAATTTTTTATCATCTAAATACGTTCTATCTTTGGCAAATAGTTGAACAACGAAATATTTTTTAGATTGGAGCAACCTTTATTGCTTTAATAGAGATTTTTGTTTTCAAAATGGTAATGAGATGACGCCAAAGTAGTCATCATTATCTATACAATATTTATTTGCAGGAGTGACATGACCCAATTCTTCCATTAATGGTGTGTTTGAACAACATGTTCCATATTGTATGAGTTTTTCCACAAAAATTCTCAGGTAGTTTATCTTGCCAAAAAGAGAAAGAAAGCCAAATGCCTACATAGACGTCATCTCATTACCATACTACAATCCTGGACAAAATTGTTGGGCCACTTTGCCGATTTTGCCGATTTTCGCATAGTGTCCCAAGCACTTTTGTCCAGGATTGTCTGAAAATGACGAATTAAACAAAATCGAAGAAAAAAACAATTTGGGGGCGGCGATTCTGCGCAGTTTGCTCGAAAATGACATAAATACGCTCCCACATGCATGAACAACAAATTGTTTGTGGGGTATAGAAGGTTTGGTGAATATGCAAATTAAATAGAGCTCTCGTGCGGGTGGTACCGGTGCGGGTGGGAACTCTGCAGAGACTCTGCTCCAGTGATCCCTTCCCCATTGAGGGGGTAAGGGGGAGCAGAGATGGGGGCTCTTTTATTAAACTGTATATATTTTGCAATGTTACAAAGTTAAAAAGCTGTGTTTTATTGAAAAATCATGAACTCGTCATTTTCAGACAATCCTGGACAAAATTGTTGGGCCACTTTGCCGATTTTGCCGATTTTCGCATAGTGTCCCAAGCACTTTTGTCCAGGATTGTAGAAATGCGAATCGCCAAAAAAACATTGAAGAATAGCTCCAATCAAAAAAAATTTTCACTGAACAACTGTTTGCTCTATGTAGAACGTATTCAGATGATAAAAAAATTGGGTTTATATGCACTTTAATAAGAACGCTATACTTCCCCATACGGAAAGTACTTGTAGATAAAATCAAAATTGATTAGAAGATTTTCCATCTTACTGCCCCTTTAAAGGGTATTGGTAATTTATCTCATTTGAAAGAACTCGTCAAATGGTATAAGAAGACCTTTTACAATATTTCCGTATCTGTTTTGGTTTTGGAAATATTTGGACCAAAGACAGCCTGCTGTCCGCCATCTTGGAATTATTTTCGATATGCATGTGACATCATCAACAGGGTAAAGTGAAATTTTTATCTTGCCAACCCTAGGACATTATGAGCTAGAAACTCGATTTTGTTGCGCTATTTCCATTTTAAATTGACCCACAACATTTAAAAAGCCTTCCGTGGAAATTTGGTCATCCACGGAGTAGTTTCATCACGTTTACCCTGCTTGTGACGTCACCAATTTCCTAGTTAATTAGACCCAATATTACAACAATATGGCGGACAGCACGCTGTCTTTGGTCGAAATATTTCAAAACACAAGAAAGATACAGAAAAATTACAAAAGGTCTTCTTATATCATTTGAAGAGGTCTTTCAAATGGGACAAATTTAATTTTTATTGCCAATACCCTTTAAAGGGCAACTATACGTTTCCAGGTTATTCTATTTTCCTGAAAAGTTCAATCTAAAACCGAAGAAATAATAGAATCCAGTCACTCGGTTCCATTTTTTTGAACTGTCTAAGTTTGAGTTTTTGCTCCTTTTGCTGAACTCGTGTGAGCGACGACCGCGTCGAAATAAAGACTGGTCCTAGTACCTTGTGATGTCATACTGGTAACAAACAAGGTGATTGGTGGGTTTTACCATTGAACTCTAAAAAGACTGGAACGATAACTCAGGGGGGGGGGGCATTTTGAAGCCAGTGCCAGTCCATTTGCAAGTAGCTCCCGTGCTTCAAGTTACTTAATTTTCATCCTGCCATATATTTTGTTTGGGACGATAACAAATTACTCCAAAACAACGAATAGTTGAAATACATTGTGTACGTATGTTTTTAGAAATAGCATTGCCTTCAATTTGATGTATAGTATAAGTTTACTCGTTATGTTAAACTTTTTCAAATGTAGTAAATGTTCGGCCATATTTCGCTGGGAAATAACACCAAGAAACTTGTTGTAGTTTTTCTGAGTTTTGAGCTGAAATACTTAACGCCGAACGTTGGGCTGTATATGAAACTGAAGCTATTGAAAAATGCTATTTGATATAGAAACTTCAAAACTTTAGCTAAAAGGGAAATAATTAAAAAATATAAAAACAACTGCCATTTTGTAACCTACGGTAAACAAAATGGCAGTTGTTTTTATATTTTTTAATTATTTCCTTTTTAGTTAGTCTTGAAGTTTCTATACCAAATAGCATTTTTCAATAGCTTTAGTTTCATATACAGCCCAACGTTCAGCGTTAAAGTGCCTATGCAGCCCTTTCAGATTTAACACATTTTTATCGAGAAAGAAAAAATAATAAGATCCCCGTTTACAGAATTCAATTTGCATATTTCGTTTTCGAGATATTTTAGATCAAAGTTGACAAAAACCGGCAAATTTTCCAGCTCAGCAATAAAAAACCGAAAACAAGTTTCTGAAGTCTGGAACCTAACTGTGACGTCATTTAAGAGAGGAGAAGAAATTTCTGTCAACACGAACCTTCCTCCATGTAATTTAATATTCACCGGTGTTTATGCAAATCTCGACATGCCTGATAGATGCGCTGTTTACGGATGTTCGAATGAAGCGAATTTGGAAAAAGACATATCTGTTCATCGTATTCCTTTCTTCAATGGTGTCAGAGTTGAGGCAAAGAGAAGGAGGAAGCTTTGGGTCAATTTTGTAAAGATGACTCGTGCTAAGTTTGTGCCAACAATAAACTCGGCAGTATGTTCCGATCATTTTTCTCCTGAAGCCTTCCAGCGGAGATTTGGCAGTCTTTTTGGGCAAAAGGAGAATAGTCCAAGGCTCATTAGAGATGAATTTGGCGTCGTGGCTTTTCCAACAATTCATAAAGCAAAAATTAAAAATCAACCAATCTCATCACGAGATCTTAGAATGGTGAGTAAAGCCAGTTTATCTTTATATTACCTCAGCTTTGCAGATATTTTAATTTCAACCTTTGTATTTTGTTTTAGCAAAAAAAGTTGTTTTCTGAGCGGTTTACTTCAAGCAGCAGCGCCTGCCAAACACAGCCACACAGTCCAGACTTAATACAGCTAGATGAAGAACCCAAAGAATCAAACAAAGAAAATCAGCAAGAGAGCCCAGATGCACCAGACATACCTGAAGAACAGTTCGTTGAGGAAGAACCTTTGGTAAGGATTAGTTTCTGTAGTAAATATTATATGTGTTATTATAAGATATTTACCAGACAGCACTGTGTGCCATTCAAGACAAAACCTTGGATAAAGCCAAAACAGAACTGCAACTAATGACTCCTTTGCCTATGCACAGTATGCTAGAGAAACAATCAAGGGATGAGGCCATCAACAAACAAAATGCTAGATGGAGTATGAAAGCTGTTGATATACCTTCTACTAACCCAGGTTAGAAATAACTGTTGCTCCATTTTTAGTGCATAAAAATACATGTAGATTTTCATCAGAAAAATCAAAATGTGTTTGTTCACAATATATTTCTGTCGAAAATCAGGACATTTTTTAAAAATTGTTTCATAAATCCATGCCATAAATAAATAAAGAATTGTTTTTGTAATAATATCATCTATTTTAATTAATTTTTATTGATTGTCAGTGCGAGAGCCTGCAGCTTCTCAGGATAAAGAAAGAGCAAGACCACATTGTTCCATATGCAAAAATCCAATGAAAGGCCACAAGAATATCACAACTTGCCCCAGGAACCAAAAGTGATGCGACTGTATTTGTATTTTGGTGGATACGCAGATAATATTACTGACACATTAAATTATTGCATTATTACTACAGTAGCTAATCACTATCAACTTGTGGGTCTCCTAAGTGCACTCTGCCCATCACAATTTCTTTATATTATTTTTATTTAATATACAGTATATATTTTTCCACTTTCATAAATATTCTTAATAACCCTATTAAAACTAATATTACTAAAACTAGCTGTACATAATGCATTGGAACGTAATGAAGTGATCAGACCTGCACTACAATAACAAAACATTTTATTAGGAGAAAATGCAATTTCTCCTGAATGTAGACTGTCGAGCTAATGTACCTGAACATTAATTTGTTTATGTACTATCATCTTCATATCCTTCAAAATTCTCATCAGCACATTTAAAGGCTGTACGAATAGCATGGTAAGCACATGCAGGTAGTGGAATTCTTTTATCACGAAGCATGCCATGAACCATTCTTGTGAACTGCCTGTATGAAACACTACGAAGAAACCTGTGGAATTGAAACAATACTAAATTATTGCATTTTTTTAAGATATATATATGATAAATTAAGGTGGGCGTGCATGTCACCTGTACATTTTGCTATAGTTGTATTAGAAATTTATTTGTTAATGTATTAAAAACCCCCACCTTTTTTGTCAAAACAAGCTAGCTATAAAAAGCCACACTATTACCTTTTACTGCAATAACAAGCAACCAATCGACATTTTTTACCTTTCTTCCGAGCCATCCTTTTGATATTTTCTTTTTTGCCGAGTTTTGAACATGCTGGCAGATAACTTCAAAGACCACACATTTAGGCAGACTGAACTAAAGCCTGGATGGTTTATAATACAATCTTGTTCTTGGCCAACTTTCACAATGACCCTTTCTTCTCGTAGTGCATTTGCGCATCTTTCGATTTCCCTGCAGCAAATAACTTCCTTAGCATTCGTTAATAATTCTGTGTTACAGTTTCCACATTTACACCTTAAAATATATTAAAATAGAAAGCAACATTTTTTTATAATTCAAATTATGTCACATTTTTATAAATATTACAATCACACTGTCGAAGTTTTGTTCTTACCATGAATCCGTCGGCGTCAGCCCTTCTAGCCGTTTCTGATATTCTTCCACCTGCTTTTCTTCCTTCTCTTTATTTTTTAAGTATTCAGCCGACCAGACCTCATCAGCAAGGGGTTCGTCAACATAAGGAATACAATCTGCTTCTCTCACGTCCGACTCAGCTCCAACATGTTTGGTGTATTCTTCGCCTTCTACTTCGCCTTTTTCCTCGTCGATATCTTCGTATGGTTCGATTTCAGATCCTGAACTCGATTCAGAATCTGCCAGGGACATTCTTAAAACGTATAACGCTACTAAAGAGATGCGAATAGCAAAAAAAACTTCCAAACACACTAGAAGACCAGACTCTGCTAAGCCTTTTAGACTAGAAATCAGTGCTACAAATTGACAAGCCTCTCTTAAATGACGTCAGAGGGTACTCGCCCCAGGCCTCTACATTTTGCGGAATTTTTGGATAAGTCGGAAAGTTTGAGCGGCAATAAATCCGACTTAATTTTACCTTTTTGAATTTTTTTTTTTAATATTATTATTTTCTATGAATAAACTTTACAGAAATATAAGAACGGAAAGGGCTGCATAGGCACTTTAAGTATTTCAGCTCAAAACTCAGAAAAACTACAACAAGTTTCTTAGTTTTATTTCCCAGCGAAATATGGTCGAACATTTACTACATTTTAAAAAGTTTAACATAACGAGGAAACTTATACTATATATACATCAAGTTGAAGCCAATGCTATTTCTAAAAACATACGTATAAAACAATGTATTTCAATCCGTTGTTTTGGAGTAATTTGTTATCGTCCCAAACAAAATATATGGCAGGATGAAAATTAAGTAACTTGAAGCACGGGAGCTACCTGCAAAGGGACTGGCACTGGCTTCAAAATTCCCCCCCTGAGTTATCGTTTCAGTCTTCTTATAGTTCAATGGTTTTACCGGTATGACGTCAAAGACAATGGAGTACCCATTCTCCAAGAAACGCGGTCATGCTTCAAGAGGACCTAAGAAGGCTTCGCTGATAAATTCTTTGCTTTATCTCGGAATTCATATTTTTCTTTACTTTTGCTAAGTTAGATGATAACCCTTTAAGAAGAAAATATAATTTCAAAAGCTTTAGTTGACCTTTAACAATGTTCTGTTTGTATTTTTTTTTCAAGGTGTTGCATACTTTCCAGAGAGTGCATTTAATATTTAACGACGAAGATTGAAGTATTCATCTTTTCAGAGGTACTTTTGTTTTACGTTGTGAAGTGTGGTTGTGTTTCACACATAATAAATATTCTACTTTAATAATAGAATTTCGCGTATAAAATGAATCCTGCATTTATAAAGCCACTTATTTATTGACGGTAATATAATGCCATTACTTAATAATTCATATAGAAAATTCAAAAGAAATGAATTTTTAATCACGGGTTGTACATCAGATACAAATTCATTCTGATTACTCGGGGGCTACTGTGTATAGTGGTGTGCGTCGGATCGGATTGACGCCTTATAATCCGAGGGTTTGCCAAAACTGTCAATCCGAATCCGATCCAAAGCCAAAAAATCGTAGTCCGATCCGATCCGAAAACAGCTGCTCAAATCCGATCCGGTCCGAAAAAATTAAAACACCGGATATATGTTGCAATAGTTGCGCAAACTTTCCGAAAAGAAAACCAATGAACAAATAAATTTAAGAAAACTACTATACAATAATAATCTTATGTAATAATAGCCTTCATATATTGTGCAACGTGCATACAATTAGTGAATTTGTTAATTTTGTGACAAAAACATGACAAAAGTGAATTGATGCGGGTAAAAATGTGCAAAATCCGATTCGATCCGATCTGAGAAAAAAGAACAAAATCCGATCCGATTCGAACGAGAGAAGTTTAGTCCGAATCCGATCCGAATCCGATCCGATCGGATTCGGATTGGGTTCGGATTCGCACACCTCTACTACTGTGGTAGGCCTTTTTCATTTTTTGGGGCGCCACGATTTTGCATTTTTGCACTTTTCACTTCCGCTACTATTCATACTTCTGGTGAGTTGTTAGCCGTGTGATGGAGTGAGGCCGTGAGGCATGTTGTAAGTTCTTTGCTCCTTTCACTTTTGGAGTTGGACAAAAAGTTGAACAGGTGTTCGCCTTTTGATCAAGGTGTTCTTGCACGTTGTGTTGGTAGATTTTGAAAGTGACTGACTGACTTTGTAGCTTAACAGTGATCAGATGTGGCTGACAACTGTCTTGATCGTAAATATGTTCACCAGTGTGAAGTATATGCAACACATTCAGCCTTCGATTCAGGCTTGGCGTACTTGCCATTTGCCAGTAGCCCAACCCAGGCGTCTTGTTGACGATATTAGGGACTTTACGAAGTACGACGGCAACTTCAACGAAGACGTCTTCTAAACAAAAGAATTCTAGTTGCGAAACAAAGAGAATGAATAATTTTTAGTCCCTAGAGTAATCTCAACACCGTCCTCGTTCTTTATACAACGCCACTTAGAGCATTTTCACGTCTTCAGGACGACGTCAACGGCCAAAAGATGAGAACTGTTGTTTAAGATTGACCTCAATACGGACACTACAATCTTTGTAGCAGTACTGCGGCGTACGATGCGTACTAGCATCGTAAGGTCCCTAATAGATGCATGCCATTATCCAATTCATGACGAAAATTCAAAAGAAATTAATATTTAATAAGGTGTTGTAAATCAGATACAAATTTGTCCTGATTCACGTAAATATTCCGATCGATTTTCTCAACTTAAACAGTTTATATCTCAAAGATTGATAAACCTGAACAATTAGATGTGTGAATAGGTCATTTGCACGATAGAATATAGAATAGAATAAGACTTTATTTTACGAGGGAAAAGACGTATTAACCGTAAAGGTTATCTAACACACGGCCCTCACAATATTACAATATTTACAAATACAACAGACATATCTAATACACTATATATGGAAATAATATCAAGTGATAAACTAGTCAAGTAGAAACACATTTACAATTCAATAAAAAATTACAATTGACGCAAAAAAGGTCTTCCAGATGGTTAATACAGGTAAATTTATGAAGAAAGTAATTACGGGAAAGCATCAGAAGTACATGCAGGTGACATGGCAAACTGTTTGCAACATAGTCAATCGAGATATGGTCTGGAAACTCGGCAAACTTCAAAGCGCCTATAATGAGCTGTGATTTTATGTTGAACCGTACCTTACACCGTGCACATCCTTTGTTTTAGGTTTATTAATATTTAAATAACACGGTTGAGTGATTGAACTGAAACATTGCTATTGGACAATTCGTTCATTATACTAAAATACATTGTGTTCAGTGACCGTGCACCGTGCACAAAAATGCATAAAGGCGAACAAAAAGATAGACCAAAGACTTTAGCTGAGTTTCCAGACCATATCTCGATTGACTATGTTTGCAATTACTATCTAAGGCGTTAAAGAGAATTGAGGCGCTGTAGAGAAATGTTCGTTTACCAGAATTAGTGCGCGGCTATACGTCGCAGTTTCGTCGAATAAAATTCAAACAATTAAATTTGTCTGAATTAAATTCGTCTATTGTGCGATTTTTAGCGGTGCAGGCCTTAATTTGGCCGAGAAAATATGATTGGTCAAGCGGACAATCTTGCTAATTAAAGTGTCAATCAAAACCATGGGGACAGAACACTTATATGAATAGAATTACGGCAGGCATTCCTTTCTCCCGTACCCGCAAGCAGAACGCCTGCCACGCAGGCTAATCCGTGAGTATTAGCTACGTCATAGAGCTTCGCGCCACTGATCTCTATATAAACTGGATATGCCATTCTCTATGGCCAGCAGTCAAACATTTCGTGCCAGTCGCCACCATCTTACGTAGTGGAACATATGACGCATTGCGGCCTTAGAACTTGTTCCCAATCCCAAAGTTGACCGGCATAAGCAATCTTGACGTCGGCACGGTCAGATTATCCGGGGTAGGAATATTAAGTACTCTTTGCCGGGGGAGTCGTAAAAGCCATAAAGCAAACAACAGATGCCAGTTCGTTTAGTTTTCGCTGTTTAACAACAAATACAGTCAAAAGATGGCAAGTACACAACACGAGATATTGTTAAGGCATTAAGATTACTATAAAAGGTACAATTTAAGACTTGGAATTGAATTCTTCGTAGATTTTATTGTCTGTTTTTCAGTTTATATTATCGTGAAGTTTCTTCGTTGTCGGCACTGAAGAAAAACAACGAAATTTAAATGTTTTGCAGCTTAGTAATAGAAAAAAATGCAAGAAATTTGCGTCTTAAACCTCATTGAGTACTTCTTGTGTCATTAAATTCGTTTATATTTTCTTAAAATAACTCTTTTTGTCTGTTTTCAATCTACGAAAGCTTATGAACTTCAGTGGCAGCCATCTTGGGTAGTGGTCACGTCATCATACAACTGGCACGCAAAATCCGGCCTCATGCCCCATCCAGTTTTATAGAGATCCGCCCACGAGCATCTGTAATACGGGCTATAGTGTTTTTAGTTCTAATCATAGTGCATGGAGTATTATGTTGAGGGGGACCTGAAGGTGCACAAATCTTTTGTTTTAGGTTTATTAATATTTAAACAGTACAGTTGGGTGTTTGAACGTTGCTATAGATTGTTTTCATCTGACGTCACGGCGGCCATATTGGTGTACCAAAACAATGAAATGGCGGCCATATTGGTGTACGGTATGGGAATTAGCTCTATTCTTATTCAAATATTTTATATTGTTTCACCACTCCAATGGGCCACCCATCATGTGAGTGAAAACGATCCATTGGATGATTGCTATACAATGCATTCGACAGTAGCAGTGAAGGTGCATGCATTTGCATAAACCTGAACAAAAACATAGAACAATGATTTTGCCGAGTTTCCAGACAATGTACCTCGATTGACTATGTTCTAATGCATGAGTAAATATTAACCCCCACCACCCCACCCTGGGGAAAGGTGGGGATAGCAGGGGATTTGATGGGAATGTGTTCCCGAGGCTCTGGGGCATTTGCAGGAGTTTGATTGTTGGGGATCCCCAGGGGTAGTCTTTATGGTCAGCCTCCGTACACAAGAAAGCTTAAAAGAAGCCATGAGGAAGCATCAGATATTTTCATCCTTTTGGATCACTTTGACCATTTGGCAGTTTGAAATTCTGTTTTCTCGAGTATAAAGTTGTCTTTTACATATCTATTTATAGTATTTAAATATTGTTCAGATATACTCTAGGTACAATATCTCAAAGTTTGTGTAGATAGTGTGTTGTACAGTTGTCTGTACTCTTTATGTTTATTTAAAGGACATTATGTTAATAATCTGCTTTTATAATCAGGGTGATGGCCCCAGGTAGAGGCCTATTTGTTGAGTTTTGTTTTCGAAATCATTCCCCAGGTATGGGGGCTTTGGTGTGTATTTGGGTGGTGGCAAAAACAAATCCCCACCTTTCCCCGGGGTGGGTGTGTGTGTGTGTGTGTGTGTGGGGGGGTTAATATTGACTTGTGCATAATACAATACAATTATACAATCAATACAATCCGTTACGATACGATACCATGACAATAAAGTCAGAATCATGACCATTTGGAGGATGCCTGGCACGGCCGTCTGTGTTTAGAGTTTAATCAACTTCAATGGGATTTCGAAAATTACGTTGATGCCGTAGGCCGAGTATAAAAATGACAGAAAGCAAAATAGCCACGACTTGAAGCACGGAACTGGAACGGGAGTATTCGAGAAGAGTGCGATATCCTTCAATTTCATTGCAAATTGTCTCCACGTCGTCAATAAGTGTTTGGAGGTGCTGGGCAGTATTACTTAAAGACAGGTAGCCGACCATGGAGAAAATAACACCAATAACACCAGCAATACATGGAACAGGAAAGCCGACGGCAAGTGATGCCGCACAGACGGTAGCTGAACCAACACCGAAAACAATAAACCGTATTTTACCACTTTCGGCCGCCTTGTAATCCTTGTAAATCACTCGCAACACTCTTCTGAGCTCTGTATTATGGCGATTAAGCTCTTCAATCGGTAGTTTTGAAATCTTCTTCAAGGTGGCACTATCTACCCTGTCGATCAAGTCCATTATTGGTTGGAGTGTTTTGGCTCGCAGTATTTCAAACTCTTTCCGATGCAACTCTTGGTCTATTTCCAAAGCAATCGCTCGATCGTACAGCCCCATTGTTTTGTAGAATAAATACGCGGACATGAACTGCAATCCTGCTTTCCCTACCAAGGGTAATGCGGTTTTCGTCATTTTCGGCACCGCTCGAATCACGTCTCGTATCTCTGGGGGAATAACCTTTTGAATTGTCTTCCAGTCCCAGTTCGTTTCTTTATATAGCTTGTACACATCCCGCACGCAATGAACGAAGTTGTTCAGGAATTTTGTATCGAATTTAACATCACTGACCATCATCCAGTTCTTTACATGTATCGCTACTTCCACACAGTCTTGTGGCACGCTCAGCGCTTGTGGCACGCTCACCGCTTGTGGCACGCTCAGCGCTTGTGGCACGCTCAGCGCTTGTGGCACGCTCACCGCTTGTGGCACGTTCAGCGCTTGTGTTGACGCCGAGGTTGACACAGTTGTATAAAGCATGAACGTCAAAACGAGAACAAGGCGAAAGTGAAAGCACTTCTGGTCTTGGGAATACATTCGCGGCTATCCAGAGAGGCGGCTATCTGTAGTTAATGCAAGGGAGCACGTTAGAATGTGATGATAGTTCTTGTAAACTTGACCAAGGGAGCACGTTAGGATGTGATTACCGTAGTTCCACTGGTCTCTAGGAATTGATGCCGGAAGTGAGACATGGCGTTATTAGCAGGAATCCCTCCGGCTTCTGATTGGCCGATAAATTTAGCACCTCTGTTGTTAAGGCAATCTCGTTCCCAGAGCCCACGTTCCCCACCCGGGAAACGAGAGACTCTGGGATAATCCGTTTCACATCGATATTTCATTGGCTGATGAACCGCTTATCCCAGAGTCTCTCGTTTCCCACCCGCTGTGTAAGGGGAACGTGGGCTCTGGGAACGAGATTGTTGTCAGGGTGATTTGTCGTCTGCATGAATATATAAATATTGGGATTCAAAAATAATTGAAATGTATTGGACTGAAGCTTAGCCGACAAATAACAAATTTTAATAAAATCGAAGTATCGCATTGTTGTGAATGAAAATTAAAGATTAATTCTTTGAAGAGATTGCTGTGCACGTTTGGCGATAGAATGAGTCAAATACTCGAAGCCCGATGCCGCGATCAAAGCGTTAAGTATCATAATTTCATTAAACTGTTTAAGTTATAATTATGCCCAATCGCATACAAATTCCCCAAGCCATTCTTGGCCAAACAAAGCTTAAGAGCGGGTAAAACTAAGTTGCAAACACGTTGTCGTATCAAATAGTGCGAATCTTTCTTTTTGATATTTTAATACCGATTTCAAATCTGAGACTGCTAGCTCTTTCAACGTTATTGACATGGCGCGTTCGTGTGCTCTAACATCTTTGCTAAATTTGGAATTGTTTCTGAAGCTGAGTCACAGTATTTGCAACAGAACTACAATCTAGAATCAATCCGAACTCAAAGAGCGATATATTTGTGCTACCACATACATCACTAAATACACCATACCACGCCATACACCACGTAAGACCCTGGGTACGAGGTTGACACCACGCCAGATAACGACATGCGGAAGTGCTAAATTTATTGGCCAATCGGAAGCCGGAGGAGTGCCATGTGAAGTGAGCGTGGCGGCCATCTTACTAGGTGAGCACTAGATAGTGGATAGCAGTCGCCAAAACCATGTTGAGCCCGCCGACACTACTAACTCTGCGGAGACGTCAAACAGTTGGAACGCGGAAACAGTGGGAAATACCTTTTCAACAATACATGTATCAACAAAAAACTTCTGCTTGAACATGAAGCAAATACACTTACTTCCGAAATCCTTTGTCTGAAATCTGGCAGTATATGTTGTCGTGGTCGATATTTCGAACTCCCGAATAACGTCGTTTGCTTTTTGGAAGGTATCTACATATCCGCTGTGACTGCCGATAACGTAATAGTCGAATTTACTGGTCCAGGATGGAGTTTTCCATGTCTTTTTCAACGCTGTTATCCACGTGCACGTAGAAAAATACTATATGTCACCGCTGGGTTAGTGGTGTTTGTGGGCTCGACATGGTTTTGGGTCTAGTTTAATACCAGGACCCACTTCGGCCCTAAACAATATGGCGTACAGTGTACACGCAGTTTAACGACATTTTTCGCCAAATTCGGGAGGTTTGCGTAGATTTACCACCGAATTAAGGTTCGTAATCTTATTTTATATAATAGTTAAGTGTTTTAAACTCTTTCTTCCTTTTACAAAGGCTTTTTTTTGCGAAAGATACCTGCCTATGTATTTGCTTTACGAATCACGGTAGTAACAAAATAGACAAATAGTCGGTAAACAAATATCTTCCAAGTCCTCATGTGTACTTGTTTCTCTCTTTATTTTGTAGTATACACGCCGTATTATTAAATGGTTTACTGTGATGGGTTTCCTTTAAATTTTGATTGATTTATTGCCGATTATTAAATCCAAATGGGAATTCAAATTTGGAAAAGTTCTAGCATAAAACCTTATAGTCCATTTGCCACCTTATATGTTTCTTTAGGCCAATCGAATTGAGGTTTCAGTTTACCGTCCGAGGATTTTCAAAATGTGATGCGGCTTTTGCTCATTATTCATTATTTGAATCATATTCATTTATCTTGTCCGAAAATATAATGAAACCGATCTGTGGACCTATCATCCTTCAGTGGCGCCCATGGACCGAGGTGGGCCATCGCCCATCGTCAGCCCACAGCCCGACGGTTTCTTTGTCAACCAAAACACTTCTTGTGCCATACGTTCATTTCAAGCCGTGTTTTATATCACATGAGCATTCATATCTCAAATACGTACCTGCTAGCGGCACATCAATACTTGTCCAATGTCCAAAAACCAGGCAAAACAGTGTGAAACCATGGTTTAAAAACCACGCGGCGATATGCACTGACACCGCTATCATCGTTTCGGGAATTTCCGAATGATGTAGAATGAATGGCGACCGATGATCGCTGATGCGGTCAACCACGTATCGAAGTCTTCGCTATTTATTAATAAAAAGTGTATACACGCTGTGCAAATGATGTAAATAGTATATTTGAAAGTCCTGATGTGGAAAATCTACCAATAATGAAAATTATTTTGAATAATGAAAAATTCATGCGGTAGTTTCAAGCCCATGCGGGCGGTGGACGGTAAACTGAAACCTCAATTCCATTGGCCTTAGGCAACCTTGTTGCCATCAGAAGTATATTGTTTTTTATGGTTTTGTACTCACACGGGTCTATAGAAATAAATTAGCTTGCAGTGCAATGCAATTTATACAATAAAGGCCTTCATGGAGGCATAAATAATAGTGAGATATTATAAAGTATGACTTGTCTTTTCGAGTTTTTCCACTAAAGTTGAATCATAATTTTTCCTTTAAATGGTCAGCTTTTCAATGAAAACCAGCTAAATTTTACATTTTTTACAAGCAAATGCACCTGTTGATATTACCATTTCTGCAGAGTGTCTGGGATGCCAACTAAAACTCTAACAGTATCCCAGACACTCTACAAGTTTATTATTACATAAATGAAATATAATTTCCTGTATTGACTGATAGGATTAATAGCCACCTGCAAATAAATATTCACAACAATACAGCAAGAGTCATTTACATAATCTATTTTTAATATTTCTATATTTGAAAATACATTATCATCAATTCTCTTGTTTTGGTTGAAGCTACTTTCAGTGACACATCTTGATGTTCAGGGCTTCTCATAATCCCATCATAGAATTCTCTTGTGAATATAAACTCTATGTTTTGGGGACTTTTGCCCTTATCAAATGCATTGCAATGGACTCAGTACAGCAAAATTTGGGTTTGCCATCTTGAGAAGGAAACCACACCAACCTTTGTGGTAAAAAGTCAGTTACTATAGTGTTCTTTGGAAGACAAGTAATGCTAATTGTGGGAAAAAACTAAATATTTATAAATATTTACCTAAAATTATAGAAATACAACTCCACATATAGAAGCTTTTAATATATACATGCATACAGTATTGAAATCTCTCTAATCATTGAACAGCAATAACTATTACAATAACAGAGCAAATGTTACATAGGGTTACAATCTGTATCCAGATTAACACCTGAGCCACTGGACTACAAAATAAAATACATGTATTAAAATCTGATACTAAAACCAAGCCAATTACATGTATGTGTACAACCTGTAAAGTAATAAACTAAAGATTACAGTCTACTAAGATGATAGTGCAAAGATTACTTGTAGCAAGTTTTGATGATTAGTGAGATATATAAGTGTAGCAAACTGACAAATAGAAAAATACACATGCTGCCTAAGTGGTGATTGAAAGAGTCAAACTGAAAATACTACATTTAAATACAATACAATTATACAATCAATATGCATGAGGATACAATACAACAAACTCAGAATCATGACTATTCGGAGGACGTCTGGGACGGCCGTCTGTGTTTAGAGTTCAATGGGATTTCGAAAATTAATATGCTCGAAAATAAAATATATATATTTCGAAATATAAACGGCAGAAAGAAAAATAACCACGACTTGAAACGCGGAACGGCAGTATTCGAGAAGAGTGAGATATTCGAGAAGAGTGCGATATTCTACAATTTCATTGCGAATTGTCTCCACGTCGTCAATAAGTGTTTGGAGGTGCTGGGCAGTATAACTTAAAAACAGGTAGTCGACCATGGGGAAAATAACACCAGTAACACCAAAAATATATGGAACAGGAAAGCCGACGGCAAATGATCCCGCCCAGACAGCAGCTGAACCAAGACCGAGAAGAACAGACGATGTTTTACCACTTTCGGCCGCCATGTAATCCTTGTAAATCACTCGCAACATTCTTCCGAGCTCTGTATAATGGCGATTAAGCTCTTCAATCAGTCGTTCTGAAATCATCTTCAAGGTGGCACTATCTACCCTGTCGATCAAGTCCATTATTGGTTGGATTTTTTTGGCTCGCAGTATTTCAAACTCTTTCCGATGCAACCCTTGGTCTATTTCCAAAGCAATCGCTCGATCGTACAGCACCATTGTTTTGTACAATAAATACGCGGACATGAATCGCAATCCTGCTTTCCCTGCCAAGGTTTTCGTCATTTTCGGCACCGCTAGAATCACGTCTCGTATCTCTGGGGGAATAACCTTTTGAATTGTCTTCCAGTCCCAGTTCGTTTCTTTATATAGCTTGTACAGATCCCGCACGCAATGAACGAAGTTGTTCAGGAATGTTGTATCGAATTTAACATCACTGTCCATCATCCAGTCCTTTACATATAGCGCTACCTCCACACAGCCTTGTGGCACGCTCAGCGCTTGTGTTGACGCCGAGGGTGACGCAGTTGTATAAAGCATGAACGTCAAAGCGAGAACAAAGCGAAAGTGAAAGCGCTTCTGGTCTTGGGAATACATTCGCGGCTATCGAGAGAGGCGGCTATCTGTAGTTAATGCAAGGGAGCACGTTAGAATGTGATGACAGTTCTTGTAAACTTGACCAAGGGAGCACGTCAGAATGTGATAGTTCTTGTAAACTTGACCAAGGGAGCGCATTCAAATGTGATAGTTCCACTGATCTCTAGGAATTGATGCCGGAAGTGAGCGTGGCGTTATTAGCGGGAATCCCTCCGGCTTCTGATTGGCCGATAAATTTAGCACTTCTGTTGTCAAGGTGATTTGTCGTCTGCATGAATATATAAATATTGATTCAAAAATAATTGAAATGTATTTGACTGAAGCTTAGCCGACAAATAACAAATTTTAATAAAATCGAAGTATCGCATTGTTGTGAATGAAAATTAAAGATTAATTCTTTGAAGAGATTGCTGTGCACGTTTGGCGATAGAATGAGTCAAATACTCGAAGCCCGATGCCGCGATCAAAGCGTTAAGTATCATAATTTCATTAAACTGTTTAAAGGTGATATCCTGCGCGTTCTGCGCATGATCCGCCATCTTTGTTTAATTTGAGCACCTCTCAAAACATGACATTCGTAGATAATTACATGAAGTACTCAACCTGAGCGAAGTACTTCATGTAATTATCTACGAATGTCATGTTTTGAAAAAATCGTTCGAAGGAACAATGCAGAAAATTAAGAGATTCAACGAGGATATCTCTTCGGATTTCTTCTGAAAATGTTGTGTTTCGGGGTACAAGCAATGAAGAGGAAGCAAGAAAAGGTTACAATCTGGAATAATGTATCAGTATATATTTTTGTAAACGAAGAAGTAAACATTAGTTTCGTACATGCGTAGAACGTGCTGGATATTACCTTTAAGTTATAATTATGCCCAATCGCATACAAATTCCCCAAGCCACTCTTGGCCAAACAAAGCTTAAGAGCGGGTAAAACTAAGTTGCAAACACGTTGTCGTATCAAATAGTGCGAATCTTTCTTTTTGATATTTTAATACCGATTTCAAATCCGAGACTGCTAGCTCTTTCAACGTTATTGACATGGCGCGTTCGTGTGCTCTAACGTCTTTGCTAAATTTGGAATTGTTTCTGAAGCTGAGTCACAGTATTTGCAACAGAACTACAATCTAGAATCAATCCGAACTCAAAGAGCGATATATTTGTGCTACCACATACATAAATGATAAATACACCATACCACGCCATACACCACGTAAGACCCTGGGTACGAGGTTGACACCACGCCAGATAACGACATGCGGAAGTGCTAAATTTATCGGCCAATCAGAAGCCGGAGGGATTCCTGCTAATAACGCCATGTGAAGTGAGCACTCTCCTCCGCAGAGGTTCTTTCGGAGATCGGGGATCGTCGGAGATGTGTCGAAATCGTCAGCTGGACATAAGGAGTGCGGGCAGATAGCGAAAGAGAAAGCGAAAAAAGAACCCTTTCTGGGTAATAATTCCATGTCCTAAATAACCCAGGTATTTCATGAAAGCCTGACCCCAACACACACCCTAATCCTAACCAATAAATTCGTGAATATAGGACATGGATTTATAACCCAGATTTCTGTGTCAATATGGCGGCATCAGGGGGGTGTCAATAACTTTTGGAACTGCGGATTAGAAAAGTTTCATTGATGACCATCTTCCTGCAACTACCTACTTTAAAATACCTAATATTAGCGAACAAAGAGTTATTGACGCTCTCCAACACATAGACACTAAAAAAGCAACTGGGTTAGATGGTGTTGATGCACTCTTTATCAAAATAGGTGCTCCAGCTCTCTCTAAATCAATCAATCAATCAATCACTTATGTAATCTAAGACCTATAAATGAAAGAGCTAACTTTAGACCTTTCTATTCTCCCTATTCTAGCCAAAATATTAGAAAGACATGTATTTGACAGTTCGTATAAATTCTTACAACAACATAGGCTACTGAATGAAAATCAACATGGTTTCAGGAAGTGTCACTCGTGTGAAACATTATTATTGACTCTATATGAGGCTTTAATAAAAAGTATTGACAATGGTGATATTAATGGTCTGATATTACTTGATTTCTCAAAAGCTTTCGATTTAATAGACCATAATCTTCTGCTCAAGAAACTGGAGTTATACCATTTTGATCAAAATACAATACAATGGTTCAATTCTTCCTTGTCAAACCGATCACAAAGGGTACAATTTCGATCTTCTCTATCAGATCCCTTACAGGTATATAAAATGTGGTGTTCCTCAAGGATCTATTTTGGGACCTCTATTATTCATTATATTTATTAATGATCTCTCTCTATTACAAAATAGTACAATGTTTTTTAATTTTGCTGATAACTCAACTTTATTAGCCTCTAGCTAGTACATCAATAACTGAATTGAATTATAATTTAAATGGTGAGATTAAACTAGTTTCGGATTGGGTTAACGGTAATTTAATGACTTTGAATTGCAAAAAAACTAAAAGTATGAAAATCTACTCTAAACGAAAATTCGAAGACCTAGATCCGTTCGTGATTAAAGTTAACAACTGGGGTGTTGGTGGCACAGTGGTTAGTGCACGTGCCTTTCACCTCTACGAGCCGGGTTCGATTCCTGCACGGTGCAGTTATCTGATTAAAAAAAAATTCACCTTGGCCGCATGTGAGAAGAGTGCTTCCAGTTTGTTCTCTACCAAACACCACAGGTTTCCTCCGGGTACTCCGGTTTCCTCCTGTAGTAACACTGGACCAATGAGGGTGAGCCCTTACTGGACCTCTGAGGATAACAGTTTAGATAAACTGATAGAGTTATCCAGTATAAATAAGGTTAGTTTATAACCAAGAGATTGAAGAGGTTTATTGAAACTACAAAAACGAGCAGCACGCATAATACAAGCCAGTTATGATACTCCTACTGTTGTCCTATTTCAAAAATTAGGTTGGCTTCCGATATACAATCTAATAAAAATGAGAAAGCTCCTATTGGTATTTAATGTATTAAAGAACAAAGCTCCAGTTAATTTATTTCAATTTGTAAACGAATCACACAGCGTTAATACAAGATCATCTTTAATGTAATATTTAAAACACGAGCAAGAGTGTCTTATCAGATTTAAAACCACGAGGGCGCAGCCCCGAATGTTTTAGATCTGATAAAACACGTGATGCGAGTGTTTTGAATGGCTTCAAAAACGATTCGTTATTGGATGTTTTGTTCATTAGTATTCTTTATATAAAATGGTATGTTCATTAGTATTCTTTATATAAAATTTTATGTTCATTAGTATTTTTTCTGACGTCAAGAAGTTTTATCAGGTATAAAACCACGGACATGGTACTGATTTCCTTTGTGTTTTCCTCATGAATTATTAATGAGTTTTTGAACTTATAAATATAAGTGCCCAGCACAAAACACGAATAAAAGCCATGAACACAAGGACATTAAAAACATAATATTTAATAATCTAACGTTTCGTTGTTTATGCTACAACATCTTCAGAGATAATGATTACAAGATATTAATTTACAGGATATATAATAAACAGAATTCTAATTACATACATATAGACCAATCAAAATAAAGAACTAAAAATACATATTACAAGCTAATTAAAGGTTAGGAGGTGAGGTAACACTGAAGGTGTCGGGAGGTAAGAGAAAGTTAAAATAAGTATAGCTTGGTTTGTGGGTGAAACCACTCGACATCTGCACACATGCGTTTCTGAACGCATGGGAATTTCGGCCCTTACTGGCAAAAAACTCGCTAGTCCACCCCGTGGTAATATTCTTGCCCATCATCATGAGATGGGGCATCCTATTTCTTTTAGCGATTTTAGTAGTATTTCTTCCTGCTCTTTTGAATCTGAGCTTCTTTTACGCGAAAGTCTTTTAATTAACAAACTTAAACCTCATCTCAACGGCAATATTGGATCAGCACCCCTCTACTTATTTTAACTTACGGTTAAATTACGGTTTCCGCATGGCGAATCTCTTGCCAAGATCATCTTTGTGTGATCTTAAATTACCTAAGGCCAATGGAATTGAGGTTTCAGTTTACCGTCCACCGCCCGCATGGGCTTGAAACTACCGCATGAATTTTTCATTAGTCAAAATAATTTTCATTGTTGGTAGATTTTCCACATCAGGACTTTCAAATATACTATTTACATCATTTGCACAGCGTGTATACACTTTTTATTAATAAATAGCGAAGCCTTCGATACGTCCGCGAATATGAAGTATTAGAGAGCTTAAGCATATTAGGCGTTTTTGAGACACGGACGGTGACCGGAAGAACAGGAATACAATCAGTGCTGTGAGTAACTTCGTTACAAGTAACTAGTTACAGTAACTAGTTACATTTTTAAGTAACTGTAACTGAAACTAGTTACTTTTTCTGAAGAAGTAACTGTAACTATAACTAGTTACTTTTTGAAGAAGTATCTATAACTAGTTACTTTAAAGAACTATAACTAGTTACAATATTTGGTTTAAAAATGTGACTAGTATATAGTTACTGATATTCAGTTGAGGATGTCATTTTTTCTTGATAAAGATGGTTTTGATATAATAAAGGTACATTATGTACACATTTGACTATTTCTGCTTAGTGACAACTATATTTAGGCATTTAGCTGTAAAAACATAATTATGGTACTGGCATCTAAAAACCAGTAATTCCTTTGTTGATTCTAGTAACAAGGACAAAGGAATGTAACTTTGTAACTAGTTACAAAATTTTTGAAGTAACTTTGTAACTGTAACTAGTTACTTTCTTTTCATTGTAACTTTTATCGGTAACTAGTTACTTTTCTAACGATGTAACTGTAACTAGTTACAAAAATTATGTAACTTTTACAGCACTGAATACAATACAGAACTACTGAACCGCGTATTCTTTGAAAATACTTTTTTACCCAAAACAAAGGCTATGAATAATCACATATCTAAACTGTTAGCTCATAAGCTTAAATTTCATCTTTATATAAAAATACAGATCTTGTATATATTTATATTGTAATATAATGAAATTATCCCCCTTAAAATACAAGTTTTCTACTTTAAAAGCATGTCTATTGTAGTAAAACAACGATGACAGGCCTCAACGTTCTAGATGTTCCCGTGGTCTCAAGAACGTGAAAATGCTCTCAATGACGTCTTGTGTAGAACGACGACGGCGTTCACTTCGCTCTTGGAATTTTAAATTGCTCATTATCATTGTTTTGAATGAAAAATGCTGTTGAATTCAATCGCCGTCCGTGGCTCTAAAACGCCTGTATGCTTAAGCTCTCTAATAGTTCAAACCACAGAATAAAGAACTGAGCAGAAGGTCCACTCGCGTCGGAACCTTTGAAGTTTTTGTCCCCGCGCTTTTGTCCCGCGGAGTTGCTTCACTAAAATCGATATATTTAAAAAACTAGTTGCTCGATTTTTACGCTACAACCAGTAATAATAGAGGAAAGGCAGATGACAATACTTTTGCCATTTACAAGGTATGGGAAACATTTGAAAGTGAAAATTTACGGATTAAAACGAACTCGAACCGCCATTGTGTGAAGCTATTTAAAGCATTACCGTCTACTTTAAACTTGCATTTGCAAGCAAAAATAAGAGCAGACTATCTTTGAAAACAGTTTAAACGTTAAATATAAAGATTAAACTGCACATATTTCCTGTTATTTCTTGAATGGGATGAGTAATTTTGAAGAACGAAGCAATTCTATTAGTTGACGTTTTACAAGTAATACTTGAAAATAAGGCCAGCTGTTGTTTTATTTCATAGGGATGCAACAACATATATTTTTTTCATAACTCATGTTTAAATCTGCTTGGTGTCACCACCTTTGAGTTTGCTGTCATGTTGTTTGACATCAGTGTAATGTATGTTTTAATAACCAATTCTGCAGTTAAAAAACTGAATTACAATGGATTTACAATGAATGAATATACAAAATTTCTATTAGAATAGAATAGAATATATATATATATATATATATATATATATTTATAAAATAGGTTGCGTCTTACGCACGCTGTGATTGGTCAATTACCATGTTTATATCAGGCTATGTAAACACGGTTGTGATGTCACGGCACATTTTTTAGCCTTATTTCATAAAAGAAATAGAAAATGGATGCCCTGTGTTTATATAACCTGATGCAAACACTCGAGTGAGTTGGGAGAATTCGAAAGTACTTATGTAAACCCTCGCCTACGGCTCGGGTTCACATAAACTTTCAAATTCTCCCAACTCACTCTCGTGTTTGCATCAGGCTATATAAACACGGGCGGCCATTTTCTATTTCTTAAATAATATATAATACAATTTGGACAAGGGAATTGTTTTAGCAAAACTCTCAGTTGATGAATTAGCAATAAACAAGTATGATTTAATTTGTTGGGTTTTTTTGTACGAGCCATTTATGTATTTACTAGATCCATCCAAACAACCAGCCCTGGAGACTCTTAAATTAAACCTGACTTTTTACAGGAAAAACAGAATTTCTCTGAATGACTTTGCTTGGTCATAATATGCAAAATTCAAAGTTAGTGCAAACTTGCTGTTGCACTAGTGCAGTTCAACAAGAAATTCAACCTCAAATGATAAACTTTTTTGTGCAATCACAAACAGTCAATCCCAAATATTTATTTTCATATAGCAAAAAAATATTAAAATAATTTACACTGTAGTGAAAATCAAAGTACAGTATCAAACTATAGATTTTTTTAGAAATAATTTACAAGTGACCATGCAATAAACAAAATACTCCACTAAAATAATTATTATACACCAGTCCTTGTTTTGATCTAAAATATATGATCATTCCTCTACCATGAAACATTACAGCTTAGGTTAGCAACCCCAATCTTGGACTGAATTGCATATATTTCAGTGCACTACTTTCAAGTTCAAGAAGATCAAGGGTCTGACATGATATGAATATAAACAAGTTCAAGAAGAAGTACTACATGTATGCACGATTCAACTTTATAAAATAACATGTATACTACACGAGCCCTGATTGGTCAATTGCCGTGTTTGGATCAGAGTATCCAAACACGGAAAATTCCCGCCAAAACGATTTTTTGAAAATGTCGGACAGTATATCATATTCACTTGTGATTATTTTATAAAAGAAATACCAAATGGTTTTTTCCGTGTTTGGAGACTCTTATCCAAACACTTGGGAAATTGCTCGACTTTCGAAAAGCTAAAAACACTCGCCTACGGCTCGTGTTTTGTTACGCTTTTCTCCAGTCTCGCAATTTCCCGCGTGTTTGGATCAGAGTATCCAAACACGGAAAACCATTTGGTATTTCTTTAGTAATAAAAAATAAAACAAACATAAAAATCACAGCCACGCTTCTCAATATAAACATATTAAAGTTATCATTGCAGAACTATATAACTTTAGTTTTGAAAAGCGGGTTGTCTTTTAATATGGAATACCGGTCAGCAAATTTCAGTGTCCAATAGCCCCAAATTCACCTAACAGAATTGCTTCGTTGTTCAGAGCTACTCGTCCAATTCAATAAATAACAATAACAAAAAGTGTGATTTCATCTTTGTACTCCATGTTTGAAATGTTTTCAAAGAGTCTCTACTCTTTTTCTAGCCGTAAAGGCAAGTTGAAAGTCGACAAGAATGCTTTAGTGGCTCAATACTGTGGCGGTTTTAATTCCGTAAATTTTCACTTTCACATGTTTTTCATACCTTCTAAACAGCAAAAATATTGTCACTTACCTTCTCTGAATCACTACTGGTTGTAGCGTGAAGATCGAGCGACTTGTTCGTGAGATATAGCGATTTTAGTGAAGCAACTCCGTATTTCGCCATTACACTCCTTGTTGAGCTTCGCAGACCTCGCGCATGCGCACTGAAAAACGGCGACACTTTTACCCTCGAGTGGACCATCTGCTCAGTTCTTTATTCTGTGGTTCAAACACGAGTAAGCGTTCTTCCTCCGATTTCAAAACCCCCAAGAAGTGAGTTGAAGAAACGAGGCGAAGCCGAGTTTTTTTAACGAACTTCGAGGTGTTTTGAAATCGGAGGAAGAATTCTTTACGAGTGTTTGAACTTACTTCTAAAACGAACCCGTATTTTGAGAGAAAATCGAGATTAAAGTTGACGAAATTTGGCCGTAATCTTCCTCTTATTTCAAAATACTGATTAAATATTTATTTCTTTTGAATTTTCTTCATGAATTATTAATGAGTTTTAGAAATATGATTCAAATAATGAATAATGAACAAAAGCCGCATCACATTTTGAAAATCCTCGGACGGTAAACTGAAACCTCAATTCCATTGGCCTAAAATATCTAGTGAGATCGCTAAAACAAAAATTTCATATAGTGGAGCTATGTTGTTTAATTCTCCACCTAATATAATGAAAGACACTTACTACTCAAATCAGTAGAGCGAGACATGGATGATTTTTTTATCGCTTCCGAAGTGTCAGTTTTATTAACCGCGGATCAATATTAAAGCAATCACGAGGTGTATTCTCATGTACCACGTGATAAACATCCCATTGAATCCCATTGTTAACTCGTAAACAAGCTATCACGTGGTACATAAGAATACACCTCGTGATTGCTTTGAAATTGATCTGCGGTTAACGAAACTGTCGCTTCGGAAGCGATGAAAACATCGTCTATGACTCGCTCTACTGATTTGAGTAGTAGTTAAGGAAGGCCATCTGGCGGAATACGTCATTGTAAAGATGTATAATAATATACCTTCCTCTTTTAAATAAATTTCAAGAAAAGACGAGTGCGATATTCCTCAATTTCATTGCGAGTTGTCTCCACGTCGTCAATAAGTGTTTCGAGCTGCTGGGCAGTATTACTTAAAGACAGGTGGCCGAGCGTGTTGTAAATAACACCAGTAGCAGCCAAAATACATGGAACCACACACACAGGAAAGCCGACGGTAAGTGATCCCGCACAGACAGTAATTGAACCAACACTGTAAGCAACAGACCATATTTTACCACATTCGGCCGTCTTGTAATCCTTGTAAATCACTCGCAACATTCCTCTGAGCTCTTGATTACAGCCATTAAGCTGTTCAATCAGTCCTTCTGAAAACTTCTTCAAGGTGGCACTATCTTCTCTGTCGATCAAGTCCATTATTGGTTGGAGTTTTTTGGCTCGCAGTATCTCAAACTCTTTCCGATAAAACTCTTGGTCTACTTCCAAAGCAGACGCTCGAGCGTACAGCTCCACTGTTTTGTAGAATAAATACGCGGACATGAACTGCAATCCTGCTTTCCCTGCCAAGGGTAATTCGGTTTTCGTCATTTTCGGCACCGCTTGAATCACGTCTCGTATCTCTAGGGGAATAACCTTTTGAATTGTCTTCCAGTCCCAATTCGTTTCTTTATATAACTTGTACATGTCCCCCACACAATGAACGAAGTTGTTCAGGAATTCTGTATCGAATTTAACATCACTGTCCACCATCCAGCTTTTCGCTACTTCCACACATCCTTGTGGCACGCTCAGCGCTTGTGTTGACGCAGTTAAAAGCATGAACGTCGAAGCGAGGACAAATCGAAAGTGAAAGCACTTCTGCTCTTGGGAATACATTCGCGGCTATCCAGAGAGGCGGCTATCTGTAGTTAATGCAAGGGAGCACGTTAGAATGTGATAGTTCTTGGAAACTTGACCAAGGGAGCACGTTAGAATGTGATAGTTCCACCTCTATAAAAGGACAGCTGTCGTGTGATTGTCATGTGATATTGTCGACCAATGAAATTGCGCTATTTAATAGGGGAGTTCAAGGATTTCGCCATATTGCCAGGGGTGCAAAACCATTGGGGCGAGCGCGCGGCCATGCCTATTTATCCTTGTTAAAATCGAGGTTAAAATCATGGCGAAACTGGCGAAGCAAGAAGGATATCGCTTCGGTTTTTGTCGAATTCGTCTTTAATCGTTGTTTGGATCACTTTCCTGTGAGCTGGTGTGTTCGTTCTTTGATTTTAGACCATTATCGCTGATAACCAACGCGTAGAAACGCTATAATACGAAAGTTTCCTCAACTGAGGGGTCGCTGCGCCGTTGTGGCAGACATGGGACGCGGCTGTTTGTCGATTTTAGCAGATACAAAACGGCTCGCTGTATAGTGCGATACTGCGATAACAACAAACGCAGTCCAGAATGTTGGGTGAAGAGGTATTATCTTGATTTCGGCAGAAACTTGGCGTAAGCAAACATTTGTCTAGAATATCCGTATTTTCCGCTTGTTTATCAGCCTTCAATGCCAATGGTGTCAAATTTCCCAAATAAAATTGCTTCGTTCTTCAAAATAATTACACGTTTAATTCGACAAAAATACAATCAATATGTACGATTCTATCTTTATACTTAATAATTAGATCTAGACTTAAACTGCATTTAACTATATTTTGCCCTGTATATGCCAGTTAATAACGCGTCACCCAAAACCTCGCGTAAGTGTTTGTTTAGCCGTCCACTCCTCGCATATTTATTTGTTAAAAAACGCTTCGCTTCCTTTACTACTTGAAAAAGTTTACTCGAGGCATAAAGAAGCTTCTGGTCTCCTTGTAGGTACTTCACTTGGCAATATTAAAGCATAACTAGCTTCAAATTTGAACAAATTATCCCCAAAACCGCCGAATCTTGCCCGCCATCTTTGTTTGTTTTGTGTCGGGAAAAATCCGCTGTACAATCAATTTGATTCGTTCTTAGTGATAACAGATTTTTGCACTGTGATTACAGATTTTTGCACAGCTGTGATTACAGATTTTTGCACTGTAATAACACAATTCTGCACTGTTGTTTGGGATTAACTGCACTGGAATCAGCCAATCACAGTCGAGATATATTGGGGGTGTGACTTTCCGTTGTTAGTACTTCCGTTTCAAGTTTCAACGGTGCGTTGATATTTTCTCACGGGCCACGGCAAACATGGAATACTCAAAATAAATGTGTTTGGCAGGTCATATCGAAGTGAACTACCCTTATCAGACGACCTGCGTTCGCTGATCATCCCATTTCTCACAATTAAGTTACGCGAAGCAAACGCTGCCGTGTGAAATGAACGATGACAAGTATTGACAACGGAAAGTTACACCCGGCCCCCTATTCGTTATTGATTTCATCTGTCAAACGTCAGGTCGACCTCACTCCAAAATTAAGGATTATCCTTAATTGTCAACTCGCCTAGAATTATAAGGATAATCCTTAATTTTAAATGAACCACAACCCCCCGGTTACAATTAAGATATATATGTTATTTACCGGCTGGGAGGTCCGTATAGAAAAATATTTGCCCAAGGTCTTAAAAAAGGCCCGAGGCCGCAGGCCGAGGGACATTTTTGAGACCGAGGGCAAATATTTTTCTATACGGACCGACCAAAACGGTAAATAACATATTTATTTTTTTGTTACATAATTAGAGAAATTAACATAATTAATTAAGTTGCGTAATCGAGATGACGTTCACGTGATATTCAAAAGTCCAAAGTTTATCGTTCGAGAGTAAACAACTGCCGACATGCAGTCTTACAGGGAAGCTTGGAACCTTTTTTGTCATAAAAACCATTCAAAACTCGAAGATCTAGTTACGAAGGGAAGTCAAAATGCAGTCCAAGTGTTTTTAAAGTTTAGTTGATAAAGATTCTTCGTCGTTCTTCTTCGTCGCTTGCTCGTTTTTGGCTGTTCGCTTGGAAAGTCGCTTTCAATATTTGGCTGACTGCATGAAAAGTGAAAGTGTGGTCCTCGAGTTTGAAGACGAAAATGCTTGTACGTAAGCCATTTGTAATTTCAAGTTTCAAGGACATGAGACGATGAGGTTGGCATGTGGAAAATGTTTGGCTAAAAGGTAAAAGACTTAAAGCTTGTAGCGGTTTTGTTGAGTATAGCGGTTGGATAACAGAAGAAAGACAGTTTAGTGTCAAAAGGTTTCACTGAGCTTTTCTATCTTAATCTCGTGGTATGATTTTTTATATATATTTCTATATAGTTTCATTTAGTGATTCAAAACTCACTGTGTTCACAAGTTTATGTATGTTTTTCCTACCGTTTTAAACTGTTTTCTTTATAAATGTCAACTCGTAAATGTTGCTTTCAGTTTTACCAGCGTTTTTTTTTTAAATTCGCTGTTTACACATGAAGTTGTCAAAACCATTTGGATAATGTATAAAACTCATTTGCATCCCCGTAGCTCTCTGTTGAATTTATTTTTTCTGTGGCAAGCGAAATAGTTATGAAAATCGGTCAATTTTAAATGAATTTTAAAATTAAATTTAGGATTCCGTGACCGTGGTCAGCTTTCGTAAAAAACTGCCCGCTCACGCAGCCAATCAAATTGCAGCATTACCTAGGATTCCGCCCGCTCACGGTTGATAAAAATATAAATATACTTAATTTTGGTAAGAGATCGTGTACGTGTTGCAAACGTATAGTTGTCATTGGACAGCATTTGTTTCAAAACTCGAAAAGAACTAGTTATTCGCTAAACGCTTGAACGCAAATGGTAGTATATAGGTCTGTGGGAGTAACCAGTTTGTCATTATACTTTAATACTTTAATAATAATTTACCATACAAATACAAAAAGAACAAGACGCCTGCTCAGGCGTTCACTCAGGCTACTGCAAACTCGCAGCTGCAATTACCTATGAAAGTCTAAACATCATTGGTCACAGAAAATAGTCAAAACACAATCTAATTCTCCGATAGAAAACACAATTCGCAATACACAAAACACGATTGCCTGTATTTAACGTATTTCCACACAGCGTTCATATGTCGAGTCCCTTCTGGTGTTAAATATCAACACAGCACGATCATGTTTAATCAGCGATTGTAAACGTATATAAGATCAAGATACCTGCCAGCGAAATTACTGAACAATAGCTATGTCTGTGAACACACTGAACAAGTCCAAGAAAGAACACTTGACTTCAAACAACTTGATCAAACATCAGGATTCAGGAAAGCGAATTGAAGATTAGCATTTAGCACGCATCTGATGCGCGCATCATCAGCCGCGCAAGGCCTGATGGGATGACGTAATGATTGCCATTTCGAAACATAGACTCGTCTACCACAGGTAGCCCGAGTAATAATACGCTAAATATGCAAGTATGGAAGGATAGGAACTGCTCTCCCATAAAAATAAATAATATATGATAATAAAACGATACCCAAGATAACATCATGCAAAGTAAAATAAAAAACAAACAAAAAACAACAAAAAAACCAAAAAAAAACAAACAAACAAAAAAAAAAAAAAAGACACCAAGTAAATTACTAAATTAACTTTCCAAGTAAGCTTTAAAGTGCTTATATCACTTGTGGGGTTTTAACGTATTTGAATAGAGCAAAAAAAGTTAGTTAATAAGTTATTTTGCTGTTTTTGATTTACTTTAATAGTTTCTGAGATATAAGCCTTTAAACATGCCAATTTCGGCTTTTCGCAAAAATTTTCCGTCGTTAATTTTTAAGCACGGGGGCCTGGGACTCAGGAACTTAAGCAGGTAACCAGGCTTAAATATTTCCTCCGTACTTCTAAACTTAAGTCTTGAGTCTGTTTAAGAAAGTATGTCTTGATACTCTGCCCGAGAGCACACGCTTGCTGGAATGCCTTGTCCAGGTTTACCATCAAAGTTGTAGCAATGCCCCGAGACGCACCTGCCCCCTGCTGAACAACAGTAATTTGGCGGGCAACAAACGGGGTACTGGGGATGACAACATCTGTTCTGTTCACAGCAAACGGCGCCTTGCACAGGACAACATAACAGTTCTTCCTCTGTTTTGGTGACGTAGTTCTTGAAAGTAAGAGTACCTATATAAAAATGAGAAACCAGAAAGGTTTAAAGCAATCCATTGCTGTACTGGCAGACATTCTTTAAGTCTTGACATTCTAATTTATCTCATTCACTAACAAGCGTATAGAAAAGCCGTTTTGAAAGATTTATTTATTTATTTGCTTATTTTGTTATTTGTTGCTTTGCTCCTTTGTTTGTTTTTTTTTGCTTGTTTGTTTGTTTGTTTGTTGGGTTGTTTGTTTGTATGTATGTATGTATGTATGTATGTTTGTTTGTTTGTTTGTTTGTTTGTTTGTTGGCTTGTTTGTTTGTTTGTTTGTTTGTTTGTTAGTTTGTTTGTTGGGTTGTTTGTTTGTATGTCTGTTTGTTTGTTTGTTTGTTTGTTTGTTTGGTTGTTTATTTGTTTGTTTGTATGTATGTATGTATGTTTGTTTGTTTATTGGGTTGTTTGTTTGTATGTTTGTTTGTTTGTTTGTTTGTTGGGTTGTTTGTTTGTTTGTTTGTATGTTTGTTTGTTTGTTTGTTTGTTTGTTTGTTTGTTGGGTTGTTTGTTTGTTTGTTTGTTTGTTTGTTGGGTTGTTTGTTTGTTTGTTTGTATGTCTGTTTGTTTGTTTGTTTGTTTGTTTGTTTGTTTGTTGGGTTGTTTGTTTGTTGGGTTGTTTGTTTGTTTTGTTTGTTTGTTTGTTTGTTTGTTTGTTTGTTTCTTTGCTTGTTTGTTTGTTTGTTTGTTTGTTTGTTTGTTTGTTTGTTTGTTTGTTTGTTGGGTTGTTTGTTTGTTTGTTTGTTTGTTTGTTTGTTGGGTTGTTTGTTTGTATGTCTGTTTGTTTGTTTGTTTGTTTGTTTGTTTGTTTGTTTGTTGGGTTGTTTGTATGTATGTATGTATGTTTGTTTGTTTGTTTGTTTGTTTGTTTGTTGGGTTGTTTGTTTGTATGTCTGTTTGTTTGTTTGTTTGTTTGTTTGTTTGTTTGTTTGTTTGTTTGTTGGGTTGTTTGTATGTATGTATGTATGTATGTTTGTTTGTTTGTTTGTTTGTTTGTTTGTTTGTTTGTTTGTTTGTTTGTTTGTTCGTTCGTTTGTTTGTTTGTTTGTTTGTTTGTTTGTTTGTTCGTTTGTTTGTTTGTTTGTTTGTTTGTTTGTTTGTTTGTTTGTTTGTTTGTTCGTTTGTTTGTTTGTTTGTTGGGTTGTTTGTTTGTTTGTTTGTTTGTTTGTTGGGTTGTTTGTTTTGTTTGTTTGTTTGTTTGTTTGTTTGTTTGTTTTGTTTGTTTGTTTGTTTGTTTTGTTTGTTTGTTTGTTTGTCTGTCTGTTTGTTTGTTTGTTTGTTTGTATGTTTGTTTGTTTGTTTACTTGTTTACTTATATTTATACACGGTGGCCAGTTACCATAAAAGTTATAAAATAACAAAATGCTGGTTTTCAAGGCCAAAAATCCTATGTTTTCTACGCCGTTGCACTTGAAAAATGTCATACTTGTTTGACCTTCATATGCGATGCTTTACTTTACGCAGTACGAATAGGAGGTGTTTACCTTTGCAACACGTCTCATCCTCCTTGCAGCATGCCGAACTTACGCCATCGCATTTCTGGGTAAGCAGTCCTGTGCAGCCACAGCCTGTTTGCACGGAATCGGCGTCTGCATTGCATCTTCTGCTCGCCTGCACTTGACACCATTTTGTCGTGCGGAGATCATCGGCTGATGCTTTCCAGTTCTGGTTGATGAGCCAATAAATGAACGTCTCGAATGTCCCGAAGGTTGTTTTTCCAAGCGTAAAGGACATGTCTACGATGGCGTTCTGGACTGGACAACACAAACTAGAGAGATTAAAGTTATATAATCGCAGTCATCTAAAAATCCTTTGGTTTATAAGAGACGATCAACATTATATTATTCTATACTACACCATAACCATAACTCTATCAGTTATATCTAAACTGTTATCCTCAGAGGTCCAGTAAGGGCCCACCCTCATTGGTCCAGTGTTACTACAGGAGGAAACCGGAGTACCCGGAGGAAACCTGTGGTGTTTCGTAGAGTCAAACTGGAAGCACTCTTCTCACATGCGGCCAAGGTGAATTCTTTTTAATCAGACAACTGCACCGTGCAGGAATCGAACCCGGCTCCCAGAGGTGAAAGGCACGTGCACTAACCACTGTGCCACCAACACTCCTACAGTGTTATTCAAAGTGGCCACCAGCCAATTTGTCAATGCTACAGGCGAGGAAACGAAATTAACAATTTTAACGAAAATGTTGTTCCTAAAGTATGAAAATGTGTATTTATACTAAAACAATTATTCGCCTCAGACTCAGTGAATATTAGTAAATAATAACCTCGACTTCGTCTTGGTTATTATTCACCGATATTCACCTCGGCTTCGGCGAATAATTGTTAAATACTGTACCTACTACACTACCCCACACCATCACACCCCACCATCACAACATACCAAACCTACCACACCACACCATAACACAATACCAAACCTACCACACCACCATCACAACATACCAAACCTACCACACCACATCATCACAACATACCAAACCTACCACACCATCATCACACCATACCAAACCTACCACACCACCATCACAACTTACCAAACCTACCACACCACACCATCACAACATACCAAACCTACCACACCATCATCACAACATACCAAACCTACCACACCACACCATCACAACATACCAAACCTACCACACCACCATCACAACATACCAAACCTACCACACCATCATCACACCATACCAAACCTACCACACCACCATCACAACATACCAAACCTACCACACCACACCATCACAACATACCAAACCTACCACACCACATCATCATAACACAATACCAAACCTACCACACCAGCATCACACCACAACATCACAACATACCAAACCTGTCACACCACACCATCACACCCCACACCATCACAACATACCAAACTTACCACACCATAACACAATACCAAACCTACCACACCACACCATCACAATATACCAAACCTACCATACCACCATCACACCACAACATACTAAACCTACCACACCACCATCATACCACAACATACTAAACCTACCACACCACCATCACACCACAACATACTAAACCTACCACACCACCATCACACCACAACATACTAAACTACCACACCACACCATAACACAATACCAAACCTACCACACCATAACATAATACCAAACCTACCACACCATAACGCAATACTAAACCTACCACGCCACACCACACCATCACACAATACTAACCCTACTACACCACACCATAACATCACACCATCACAACCTATACCACACCATGTACCCCACACCAGACCATCACAACCTACCACACCATAACACAATACTAAACCTACCACACCACACCATCACAACATACCAAACCTACCACACCTTAACACAATACTAAACCTACCACACCACCACACCATACCATCACAACATACCAAACCTACCACCCCATACCATAACACAATACCAAACCTACCACACCACACCATAACACAATACCAAACCTACCACACCACACCATAACACAATACCAAACCTACCACACCACACCATAACACAATACCAAACCTACCACATCACATCACACCATAACACAATACCAAACCTATCAAACCACACTATCACACCACACCATAACACAATACCAAACCTACCACATCACATCACACCATAACACAATACCAAACCTACCAAACCACACCATCACACCACACCATAACACAATACCAAACCTACCACATCACATCACACCATAACACAATACCAAACCTACCAAACCACACCATAACACAATACCAAACCTACCAAACCACACCATCACACCACACCATAACACAATACCAAACCTACCACACCACACCATCACACCACACCATAACACAATACCAAACATACCACACCACACCATCACACCACACCATAACACAATACCAAACCTACCACACCACACCATCACAACATACCAAACCTGTCACATCACACCATACCAAATGTGTGTGCTGTTGGCGCGTTGCCTCTCACCAAAAGTTAAGCCCGGTTAGACGGAGTTAGTACTTGGATGGGCGACCGCTTGGGAATGACCCCTTTGTCGGGCTTGGACTCATGCGAGTAGAGTTGTAGTTGATCTCCCCTGTGCTTCGAGGGTTTTTCGCCGGGTTCCCCGCGGTTTTCCTCACTTCATAAAATCAACACCTAACATCTTAGCTGTGATCCGTGCTCTGAACTGTGTCATATGGCGGCTGCTTGGAGCGCCTTTGATATGCCTCGACACGGCCACGTTGATCTGCGTCCTTCGCAATTCAGCCGCTGGCTGCAAGTAAGGATGATTAGCCACCCAGTCCTTTATCCTATACTCCACACCATCACATGCACTACACCACTAGCTACGCGATACCACATCATATCTCTACTCTATTGCCGTTGGTCAGAATAAAATACTACAGACCAATTTGGACATGAGAAAGTTAGAACAGTAGCTGCGATGAACTAAATAATTTAGAAATACTAATGTTGCTTTGCGTTTGCACACACGAACTAAAATCTTACCTTGCAAAAGTCGCTACGAGGCTTTGCGCATCTTTGCTCGCTCCTGCAACAGTAATCTGGAATATTTTGTCGATTTGATCTTGAGTTAGACATGTAACTTTCCCACAGGTGCAAGGCGTCTTTCTGGCAGTCACTGGTCCGTTGACAATCGCGCTGTAATTCGCTCCAACGGAAGCCAAGATGGACTGCGCGTCACTCCTTTGAAGATTAAAACCAATACCAATAGTTTTAATGCCTTTTGTGTCCAAATATACACACTCTTTACACCCTTCATTGTCGTAGATCAAAGAGTTCGGGTCGCAGGCTGTGATTGTGTCGACTGCCAACGACTTGCGCGGTGGCTTTTGACAAACTGAAGCAGACGCACTGGCTGATAAAAGGCAAACGATACACAGCGTAGCTAACGTTGAATGCATTGTAATGTCAGGCTTTGGCTGTCTTTTCTTGCTCTAAGAGTCTTCTGCTTTTTCCAGTCTAACGTCGGAGTATAAACAGCAGGTGTAAATTGTCTGGCTTTTATATACTCCGTGTAGATACAACAATTCATGATGTATGACAGATGTTCTTTCCTGGAATTGACCCCGTGATAGTCTTCCTAAAAAGGCAAGCTCTCTTGAGCGTCGTTTATATGGAAAACTGCCAGCTCTCTTGAGCGTCGTTTATATAGGAAACTTCCAGCTCTCCTAGGAAGGTCAGCCTTCTTGAGCGTCGTTTATATAGAAAACGTCCAGCCCAAGACCAGCCTTCTTGAGCGTTGTATACATGCAAAACTTTCAGCCCTCCTAAGAAGGACCAGTCTTATTGAGCGTCGTTTATATAGGAAAACTTCCAGCCCTCCGTAGGAGAGCCAGCCCTCGTGAGCGTCCTTCCAGCCCTCCGTAGGAGAGCCAGCCCTCGTGAGCGTCCTTCCAGCCCTCATAGGTGAGATCTTGGGTGTCAATAGCGAGATCTTGGCAGAGAGAGCTAGCCCTCTTTAATAATACAATTGTAAGAGAGGGAGAGAGAGAGAGAGAAAAAGCCACATATATGCGTTTGAACATGAACGAGAAAAGTCCAAAGGTGCTGCAGTCATTCCTATTTACAGCCACAGTAATACCACACTTGTGTGTTGACAGATGAGTTTTTCGAAGAAGACATATTGCAATTTAGTTCTGAAAAATCACGAGCCGTGTCAAAACTCAAAACAAGTTATCTCGTTCCAGGAAGAAAGCTATTATTTGTCTCTTTAATATCAACTGTCATCAATCATTAACACAAAATCGTAGGTATCGCTGGACAATGCGATGAAAAGATGAACTTTAACTCTATGTTTACCGTATCCGCGTTCGTTTTCGAATAAAGCAGACTTTACTATTTTACTCTGTTTAACACCAGACTATTTTACTCTGTCTAACACCAGACTATTTTACTCTGTCGAACACCAGACTATTTTACTCTGTCTAACGCCAGACTATTTTACTCTGTCTAACACTAGACTATTTTACTCTGTCGAATACCAAACTATTTTACTCTGTCTAACACCAGACTATTTTACTCTGTCTAACGCCAGACTATTTTACTCTGTCTAACACTAGACTATTTTACTCTGTCGAATACCAAACTATTTTACTCTGTCTAACGCCAGACTATTTTACTCTGTCTAACACCAGACTATTTTACTCTGTCTAACACCAGACTATTTTACTGTGTCTAACACCAGACTATTTTACTCTGTCTAACACCAGACTATTTTACTCTGTCTAACACCAGACTATTTTACTCTGTCTAACACCAGACGATTTTACTCTGTCTAACACTAGATTATTTTACTCTGTCTAACACCAGACGATTTTACTCTGTCTAACACCAGACTATTTTACTCTGTCTAACACCAGACTATTTTACTCTGTCTAACGCCAGACTATTTTACTCTGTCTAACGCCAGATTATTTTACTCTGTCTAACACCAGACTATTTTACTCTGTCTAACGCCAGACTATTTTACTCTGTCTACACCAGACTATTTTACTCTGTCTACTGATAACGCCAGACTATTTTACTCTGTCTAACGCCAGACTATTTTACTCTGTCTATAACGCCAGACTATTTTACTCTCTCGAACACCAGACTATTTTACTCTGTCTAACACCAGACTATTTTACTCTGTCTAACACCAGACTATTGTACTCTGTCGAATACCAAACTATTTTACTCTGTCTAACGCCAGACTATTTTACTCTGTCTAACGCCAGACTATTTTACTCTGTCTAACGCCAGATTATTTTACTTTGTCTAACGTTGTCAAGGGGAGAGCTGGTGTTTATATCATGATGTCATAACATCTTTAGCGTTACGGCCTTCCGCCTTCCACGAACTGACATTTGAACGTAGGCTGACTTTGATGTCAAGAGTGTCTTTTTTCCAAAAAAGAAACTAAAGAAACTATTTTAACAAATATGAATTTTTAGAATTACTCTCAAACTTTTACTTTTCTATTGATGTTTTATAGATTTCGTTTAAAATTATGTATTTTAAAATTACTGCATGTATATTTACGACAGGACCTCCCTGAAAATCACTATTAGTGAGCGGAGCTTCCTGTATAGATATTAATATCAATAAATAAATAAATATACCGGCGATCAGAAGGTTGTGGCCGTTCGATCGACTCCCGCTTAGATCTTTTTCTGAGTAAAATAGCACTCAATTCTCATTTTTGAGCCTAGCATATCCATCTCTTCTCTTACGACATTAACATATACAATATATCATTATCTATCATCGTACTTTCACAAAGTAGTGTAATGTCATACACCGAACTCAACCTACGTTCAAATCATCTGAGTCTCAGTAGCTCAATGGTTAGAGCGTCTCACTGGTGATCAGAAGATTGTGGGTTGTACTCATATTCAACCTACGTTCAAATCATCTGAGTCTCAGTAGCTCAATCATTAGAGCGTCTCACTGGCGATCAGAAGATTGTGGGTTGTACTCATATTCAATCTACGTTCAAATCATCTGAGTCTCAGTAGCTGAATGGTTAGAGCGTCTCACTGGTGATCAGAAGGTTGTGTGGGTTGTACACATATTCAACCTACGTTCAAATCATCTGAGTCCCAGTAGCTCAATGGTTAGAGCATCTCACTGGCGATATACCTACGTTCAAGTCATCTGAGTCTCAGTAGCTCAATGGTTAGAGCATCTCACCGGCGATCAGAAGGTTGTGGGTTCGAGTCATGCTTGCTCGGCTTGGAAACTCAGAATTGTTTCTGAGTAAAATAGCTCGATTCTCGGAGAACCATTTACAAGATTAACATATTTCTGCATGAGCTGGCGAAATACGAACCCTTTATTGTTCTACTCTGTTTAATGCCAGATTGTTTTACTCATCTACAAGTGAGAACTCCTTCAGACATCCTAGGCAGCAAAGAGTTAATAGATACGGACGAGAGCGAGGACCGTTTCAGTGGCGCAACTTGTATTCTCGTTCTATTAGCCATAGTTTGATTCTGGCGTAAGCTTAAACGCAATTTCTTTTCTCAGTAGTGGAAAGCTAAATGAAGTTACCACATGTGTATGTTGAAATCAGTTTTCTTTGAAAAAGATATTTACATACTTCTAATCTTAGCAAATACAATGTTCTAAGAAATAATTAATCAAGGTGAAGTGAAGTGAAGTGCCCTTCATGTGTCGTGTATCAAGTGGAAACTTCGTTGGCAGTTTTGTTTCCTTTTTAAAATGAACACAGGGTGGTAGGTACCCTACGAGTCAGAGCCCCTTTCCGACTCATACGCAGGCTTCGGGGTAAAGTAGGCTCTGCCTAGCCTAGTTTCTAGGCCTGGGGAAGGCCTAGCAAAATTCGTAAACACTTTCACTTTACAGCTTGGTTGTTTATTGAGGAGGAATTGTGATGTTATGACGTCCTAAGTGTTTTTCAACATTTAATATTCCATCTGCATAAAATAATACAAGCTTGCTCACCTCGGATCGACGAAGTTTCACTGGCCTAGCTTTCTTATCACTAGCTTTCCTTCTGCAACTGCCAAAAGTTGAAAGTTAAACAATTACATTTTCATTCCGAGCTCCAATTGGAATATATTCCATAATTCCCTTCTTTCGATCGCCAAGATCTTTGGTAAAATCTTCACAGACATCCTTGTGCTTTTATACTGTCGCTCAAGTGTTGTATGCTAGATCCCAGGAACACTCGAAGGGCCAGAACGATTCTGGGCAGGACCTTTTTGCGAATGTTGCTAGGCCTTCTCGTTTCCAGCCTCTCCCCAGTCTTCCCAAGAACCCAAACCGACTACGCGGCCAAGCACATGACGGAAACGAAAGGCCTAGAAACTAGGCTAGGCTCTGCCAACAAATTCGATATTTCTTTTTGAGCATGCGTGAACGGTTGCCAAGATACCATTTTGGCTCCCGGCTTTAACGTGTTACTTGCTATTTCCTGCTTGCGTGTGCTGATAAACTATGAAATGGAATAAAATAAAATGAGATATGTTATGATGCAGGGATCGAATAGAATAGAGTGTTAAGAACTTGGTCAGTTGACCAGTTTAAAACCTGACTGACTCGCCCCCAAACTTGGGGCGAAGATCGAGTTTGTTGGCAGAGGCCACTTTCCCCCGAAGCTTGCGTAGGTCGGAAAGGGGCTCTGTCTGACTTGCAGGGTATGTTGTAGGAGCATTCAATGGAAATTTCAAGATAATCTGATGTATATAGTCTTCACGCTATACTGACTCTCAATTTTTTACATGGCTGATTCGTTCTTGGAGAAATTTGAGCTTCTTGGTATTAAACATATATTAAACAATGCCTTATGATTACGCAAATGACAACTATGCATAAAGCCCTAATCAAACGAGAACGCAAGTCATCGCAAGTTGGCAGTCACGTCGTTATCTCAGCCAGCCGCTCTGAATAGTTTCCCGAAAATAATATCATGTACCGTGACAACGTTAAAACTTGTTTAAAACACTCATGAAACCTTTATTTTGTTAATTTGGGGGGTTCGAACGACCGCCACAGAAATTCTGACTGCCAACTTGCGATGACTTGCGTTCTCGTTTGATCAGGGCTTAAGACCAATGAATTTCAACACATTTGCGACTAGCTTTGCATAGGTCATAATACATAAGGCATTGTTTATACCCATAGCCCAGATTTCCCCCAAAACGAACTTGGCGCACACTTTAGTCGGCCAGTCAACTGATATTTTAACTTCCGTCTTCCGCTTAGTATCATTTTACACCCCCCCCCCCCTTGTTTTGCTTATCGACGGTGGAAATAGCAACTGTCTTTTGCATATCATTGCTGTTTTTATCCGATTGGCCTCTGTCGATTGGCTACGTTTCCGCATCTCATTACCGATTTGTTATTGTCATTTTGTCATTTAAATCTGATAAAACACGTACTGCGGATGTTTTAAATGGCTTCAAGAACTATCCATATAATAAGCTCATATATAAATCAATTCTGAGCGGCAAAACCGAAGAAAAAGTTCATCGAAAATAGCGAGCGTGTCTCTATCATATATAGAGACACGACACGGTCATGATTTTCCTTTGTGTTTTCCTCATGAATTATTAATGATTTTTTGAACGGAAATATCAAACTGGTTTGATATTGTCCGATTAAAATCGGTCAAAATATCTCATGTGTGGCGATTACCAATTTTTATCGTTCACTGATCACTCATTATTCTTCCCGAAGTTATTTGGTTTGATGATCGTAAAAATAGTGGCTCCAGTTGCTAAAGATATGAGCTTTTACATGAAAATGGCACACGTGTATGCAGTATGGTAAACACCAATTTTTAATTTTATGAAAGTTAAGAAATGGATAAAAAATGAAATCACCTTGCTAGACAAAAACAGCGGCTTCGGAAGTTTTAAATTGTTTATATAGCCTGATGCAAACACGAGTATGAGTTTCGAGCCCGAGACGTAGGCAAGTGTTTCTAAGTAATTTCGAATTAAAGAAGAAAAGGATAGTGAAAGAGTCAATTGAGATGGGCTAAGAAACAAACAGCCGATTTAATATATCTTGAAGCGAAACCAGAGAACCTGAAGAAACCAAACGCCGTATGGTAAACAAAGTCTCGTCACTCAGTGGTCTCAAAATCATTTTAAAGTTAACGGTAGGGGATTTGCATTTATTTAGTATTATAAATAATTATATTTATTTAGTATTTACTTGTATATTGTGTATACGCCAAGAACGGTATACAGTTTCAGTATACCTTGACCTTGTCCTTATGTTGTTTTCAAGTTTTCGCTTAACCTATAAAAACAATATACAGCTTCACCTTTTCGTGCTTTCCCTTTGCTCGTTCAGACCATAAGTCAGCTTAACTAAAGCTAACTTAAAACACTACCTTAGGCTTATATAGACGTGATGTTTTTCATTGACTTTGCATGCACTTTTTGTTATTAAAAATACTCATGGGCTTTGTCGATTTTCTTGGCTATATTTCCAAATTTTTGACTGAAACGTGGTCTGTTTAATACTTCTTTCAGGAATCCGATTCTACTGAATTGTTTTATCTCAGACTCTATTATAAATGTCTGCCTTTGCAAAACATGTATGCATAGGGAAACCATTTAAAGGCTTGCTAAAAATAATCCCTTTTGAAACCTCCTAAAAACAATATATTTTTTACAACCAGAATTTAATGATGAAATTGGTATGTTCAACTTCATTAAATCAGTTTTATTAGTCATCTTATCCATAAATTATATAATTAACTTGAGGATTATCATTTGTTTTTATATCTGTTTGTTTTCATATTGGCTGTATATAATCAGGAGTGCTTATTTTAATCAGGGGGTGGGTGGGTGGGTCGGTGCGTGGTTGGGGGTGTTTCAAAAAAGCATGTAAAAGCGGGCGAGGGGTTGTTGCGTTTATGTATTTCTAGTATAGCCTGATATATACACGGTAACTAACCAATCACAGCGTGCGCAAGACGCAATCTATTTTAAGAGACTTCCGGTTCAATTTCGTTTCCAGGCCCAGCTCGGGTTATGTTTCATTAGTCGTCCTGTCCAGCGGTTTTACACGAGGCGATGTCTTTTGAAAGCGAAACAATTTCGTCGTTTTGGTCTAGCTTGCTTTTCACGAATTTTTAATAATTTTTACTTTAAAAGAATGGATTTACTTGGTTCAATATTGAACAGTATGGACGCACCTCCAACTTCTTCAAGTGACAAAGCAAAACGGAAAGATTTGAAAGGTAAATATGTCAAGTCCTTAATAGAGGTCAAAATTGAATATATTCAATTGATCGACAACAGACAAGTGCTGTAATAATTAGCATAAAAAAGAGATAAATTTGTAGTAGTGTTTATTTAAGACATAGTGTATAGTGCTACTCAGGTTTAAAGTAAAAGATTTAATAGTCCAGTTTTCTATTTTATAAAACTCAGGATGCCACAATGGTTCAATGGGCTATTCCATTTAATACCCGTACCCCCCCCCCCCTATCGAGGACACTGGAATTCTTCAGGGGTAGGGACTGTTTGACTAGGAATTCTTCAGGGTCGATTGAAAAAAATTGAATTCTTCAGGGGTAACAATCAATTTCTTCAGGGGTAATAGCTGTAAGACAGGAATTCTTCAGGGGTAGCTGTTGTAAAAATCGAATTCCTCAGGGGGGCTGTTGTAAGATAGGAATTCTTCAGGGGTATAGATAAACCCTTGTCCTCGATAGGGGGGGTACGGGTATTAAATGGAATAGTCCAATGGCACTAGCCCCCTCAAACCCAATAAGGAGAGCTGGCTTGCGGGAAAGGAGAGCCTGCATGGGCAGGGCTGTTAAGAGTCTTAAGAGAAATTGTGAGGCCCAGGGCAAATTATCAATTTGGGGACCCTGATGACATCACATGTCTTGATTTGGGGGGTCCTGATGATGTCACACGTTGATGACATCACACAATGACATCACACGGTGATGTCACACGTCATAGGGTCGTGTCTACGTGTTCTCAATTGGTCCCCTGGGTTGGCTAAAAATGAAGTTAGTTTTACTGATCTTTACACTTTCTCATGTTTTCTTATGTCAAAAACTCAAATCTCAACTTGGCCCCCTAGCCCGCCCCCCCCCCCCCCCTTTCAGTGGCCCTGTGCATGGTATACATGTACATTTAAGGAAGACCGACTTTAACGTGGATGCCCACCATTGCTGGATGGCCTTTCACCCAAGCCTTGAATTTCATCGAGGACATGTCCTCCGATAATCGTCATTTGGCCGCCGATAGGGATTTTCCCCCCATAAATGTAGGACACTTTTGTCTGCTGATGGAGTTTTGAGTTTTTAAATTTCCCTGTTCAATCGAACGTATGATCGTAAGAAAATGTTCGGCAATAGAATATCCCAGCCAATGATTGAATTATCAGCGTATAAATGTTTTTGCGGCCATTGTGGGATCAGCCCGGAAATTCAGCCCGGAAATGCAGGCACAACTGTGCTAACCACGTGTTCAAACACTGGTGGCCATGATTGTGCATTGACATTAAAATATGCAGAGGACATTGTTCAGTGTTGGAGTGAAGCGTGTCCAAGCGAAGAAGACAGTCCTATATCTATATACCAGTCACTACTAACTAATACTATAGCACATAAATGATATAATATGATGTGAATGTTAGTCACTCTTTATCATGGATTTAGTCATTTCCTAACTGTATAGGATAACAGTTTTGTCCTAGCCAAGAGAAAAATGTCCTTGGATAGCCTCATGGAAACTCGTTATCCAAGGACATTTTTGTCTTTGGATGCAAAAAGTATAATTTGAGGCCTGACCCTTTGCATGGTATACTGTGCATGTACATTTAAGGAAGACTGACTTTAACGTGGATGCCCACCATTGCTGGATGGCCTTTCACCTGTTGTCAATGTCCTGGGTTCAACAGTCTAATGTGAACTTGTGAGTTAATTCAATATTTTGTGGATTAAGCCCAAAAGATATAAGTTGGACCATGCATGACACACAGTTTAAAGTTTCTGCATGGATATGAATGACTTGATGAGAAATGGTGTGGAGAAGATCTGTCAGAGTGGACTGGATGTAAACAAAGATATGTGTGCGATTGCTATAATAATATTCATGTACAGAAATGTCAGACTGCAAGAAATACAGCAGCCAGGTAAATATACCCCTGTTGGCCCCAATCTCCCAAAGAGAGCCAGCTGACAGGCTATATAAAGTCAGTATCCCCCTGAAATTACAAATTTAGAAGACTGGGTTCACCCTGAGATTAAATAGATGTAAATATAGAAATATGGGGTCACCACTTAACCCATTGCTGCCTGGTATTCAAGCTGTTTCACTGAGTTGTAGCAAAGGTCTGGTGATTCCACTGTTTCTTGGCAACAGCCTCCATAGAACAGAGAGGTTACTGTATCACATGCCCCCCCTCCCCAACCCAAGACCCTGGCTAAGCCACTGGGGGGGGCAAGAACCTCAGTCTCTTAGGGGGGTCTGGAAAATTTGGATTTCTAGGGACCGTCTCTAAAACACTATTTCCTGCATATTTTTGAAGCAAGTATTTAAGAGTAATCTGAAAGCCATAAATTACATACATGTAATTTTCTTAAAATCAAACCAGAACATATAGTGGTACACGTCAGAATATCTTTAGATTTATTTATAAACAAGTCATAAATGTAAAAACAACTTACAGGCATTTTGTATAGACCCTTAGTATTGTAATTTATAACATATGCATGCCTGCAATATATATAACACATCACTGTTTACTTACTTGGCCTTAAAACAATTGTATCCCCCCCCCTTGACAAGTTTCTCCACAGATTTAAACTTTTCACGAAAATGGTCTTGGAGACAATTGAGGGGGGGGGGGGGGGAAGGACGATTGCTCCCCCTCGCCTTAACTTTTGAACTTTTTTCTTTTTGATATAAACTTTAGAACAGAGAGAGAAATTGGAAAAAATTCAACAAGATGAAAAACTTGTAAGGGACAAATTTCGGAGCAAGGTATATGATCTTGATTGTGGTCTGTGCAACTATGTATAAATTAATAGGTTAACGTATATAAATGAGTAAAAACTAATTTTACCACTCTCGTATAGGTTGAAAAAGAAGTAAATGACTTCATAAAACACCTTTCCAAAAAACAACTCAAATATCCCCCTATGGACCAGATACAAAGAAGCATTATGTAAGGAAAATAATGGTTTAGATGTACTGTATGTGTGTGTTTATACAATAATGTGACTTGTGTGTACATTTTCATTGGTTCATGTTGACTGTGATCTATTACCGTATTTTCTGGACGATAACCCGCACGGCGTATAACCCACACAGCAACAAATATGTCACTTTGGGAAAAATAAATCAGCGTATTACCTGCACCATCGGATAACCCGCAGCTGCTAATAGTACAGTACCGTAGGTTTGGGCACGGTTTGGGCAAGGGAGCTCGCCAGACTGACTTGTATTTCTTCTTTGTTTGGCGTTCCTTCATTTACATGTATATAATTCAGCCATTTTGAATAATACAGTATATATCATTAGCGTATTGCAGGCGTGGGCTACGGGGCCGAAGGAAACCCAAGCGCGTTCCGAAAATGAAATAACCGGGCCGTAGCCCGCGCCTGCGGTACGCTAATGAATATACCGCATTATTCAAAATGGCTGAATATAAATGAAGGAACACCGAACAAAGAAGAAGAAATACAGGTCAGTCTGGCGTGCTTCCTTGGTTAGGGACCACAAGATGTTAAAAAAGTACAGTACCAGTAGTTGAAAGATGAAAGTAGAATCCTTGGTCTCCGGTCTTCGTGATGGCATTGTCTTAAGAATTCAACAGATTACCCGCACCACCCTATTACCCGCACTAATTATGTTTCCTAGCAAAATTAAGAGATAACCCGTGGGTTATCGCCCAGAAAATACGGTACTTACCATAGAATCCCGAAGATATTGGCCTCCCTGAAAGTAGCACCCCCCCCCCAGAAAGTAGCGACAAATTTGGGATGTCTACAAAATTTCCGAAAGTAGCCCCCCCTGCCCCCCTGAAAGTAGCAGCCCCCTGTAAGTAGTGGCCCCCAAGTCATTGCTTGATTAGCTCGAAAGTATTAAGTTTCAACTATAGTAGCGGCCCCCAACAGCGGATAAAAGTGAAAGTAAGGGGGGCCACTACTTTCAGGATTCTACGGTAATCCATGTTAACGTGATAAACAATGTTTAGTTGAACACTATTTCAGCTGATTTGAGGTTGCAAAGCATTGTGGGTAAATGTACCGCTGCCATCTCTTTCGGTACGGTCAATTGAGATTTTACAATTATAACATCTTCATCTAATATCTTAGGTGGTATACAATTTTAGTGTGTTTTACTGGAGTATCCAACTTCAATCAGGTGACTGAATGAACAATTGTAATTGGCTGATTACATGTATATCATGAATTATTAATGAGTTTGAGATTGTTATATGTCAAACTCATTAATAATTCATGAGATAATCAGCCAATTACAATAGTTCATTCTAACACCTGATTGAAGTTGGATACTCCAGTAAAGCCCAAGATATTAGATGAAAACCGGTGTTCATC
>JAWNZC010000396.1:2800000-2917500 GCA_035771165.1 Paragorgia papillata | reverse complement strand
CGATTGAAGAAGGTTTTCTAAAAGATAGCCTTTACTGAGTGTCGAAGGACATTGTTATGTCGAATGTTAACGGGATTTTATGAAATAATAGGACTCCAAAGCAGTTTATTAAACAAACTTGAGAAGTACGTAAAGGTTCATTGAACACAAACACAGACTTCTACAAGCTTGTTTGAATAATTATATAGTATGAATAATTAGTACCAGATATCATTACAGCATTGGGCATGCGTATTAATGCAGTATCAATCCCACATTTTATGCTCAACGAACGTTCAGTGTAATAAAGTGCTGACTCAACCAACAGATTTTGATGATTTTCATTGGTTAGCCTTCCTCTCGTAGACTACGTGAGCGAAAAGCAAACCCTTGCTCTCCTTCCCGTATGTGGGCGCTACCGGCGTTACGATACGAGATATTTGTAGCAGGCACCCTATGAATTTATAATGAGGGATTTATGGGATATAAATCCCTCAAAAAAACAAAGAAAAGCGACTTGATCGTGTTTAATTATAAAATATATTGGTTGAATTGACCGTACTGAAAAAGATGGCGACTTGTACATTTAACCACAATCCTTTACGTGCAGTAAATTTTGTTTCATGCGGAATTATTGGAAGATATGGTTTTAAAACGATCAACTTTGGTAGGAATGAAGTTCTTGCTTACTTAATCCATTTTAGCATGATAAATAATGTGTGGTTGTTATTTGAGCTGATTTGAGGTCGCAGTGCATCGTGGTTAAATGTACCGCTGCCATCTTTTCCGGTACCGTCAATTGTGGGTTGAAAGGTTAGTTGGTTGGTGAGTTGGTTGGTTGGATGATTGGTTGGTTGGTTGGTTGGTTGGTTGGTTGGTTGGTTGGTTGGTTGGTTGGTTGGTTGGTTGGTTGGTTGGTTGGTTGGTTGGTTGGTTGGTTGGTTGGTTGGTTGGTTGGTTGGTTGGTTGGTTGGTTGGTTGGTTGGTTGGTTGGTTGGTTGGATGATTGGATGATTGGTTGGTTGGTTGGTTGATTCGTTGGTTGGTTGGTTGGTTGAATATTTGAATAGTTGGTTAGTTGAATGGTTCGTTGGTTGAATAGTTGGTTGGTTGAGTGGTTAGCTGGATGGATGATTAGTTGGTTGGTTGGTTGGATGGTTGGTTGGTTGGTGGTTGGTTGGTTGGTTGGTTGGATGATTTGGTGGTTGGTTGGATGATTAGTTGGTTGGTTGGTTGGTTGGTTGGTTGGTTGGTTGGTTGGTTGGTTGGTTGGTTGGTTGGTTGGATGATTAGTTGGTTGGTGGTTGGTTGGTTGGTTGATTTGTTGGTTGGTTGAATATTTGAATAGTTGGTTAGTTGGTTAGTTGAATGGTTCGTTGGTTGAATAGTTGGTTGGTTGAGTGGTTAGCTGGTTGGATGATTAGTTGGTTGGTTGGATGGTTGGTTGGTTGGTGGTTGGTTGGTTGGTTGGTTGGTTGGTTGGTTGGTTGGTTGGATGGTTGGTTGGTTGGTGGTTAGTTGGTTGGATGGATGGTTGGTTGGTTGGTTGGTTGGTTGGTTGGTTGGTTGGTTGGTTGGTTGGATGATTAGTTGGTTGGGTTGGTTGGTTGGTTGGTTGGTTGGTTGGTTGGTTGGTTGGTTGGTTGGTTGGTTGGATGATTAGTTGGTTGGTGGTTGGTTGGTTGGTTGGTTGATTCGTTGGTTGGTTGAATATTTGAATAGTTGGTTAGTTGAATGGTTCGTTGGTTGAATAGTTGGTTGGTTGAGTGGTTAGCTGGATGGATGGTTGGTTGGTTGGTTGTTGGTTGGTTGGTTGGTTGGTTGGTTGGTTGGTTGGTTGGTTGGTTGGTTGGTTTGTTAGTTGCTTGAGTGAGTGGTTGGTAGGATGGGTGGATGGATGAATGGTTGGTTGGTTCAATGATTAGTTAGTTAGTTGGTTGGTTGAAATGGTTCCATGAATGGTTGGTTGATTGAATGGTTAGCTGGATTGTTGGTCGGTCGAATGGTTGGTAGGATGGGTGGATTAATGGTTGGTTCAATGTCCAGTTGGTTGGTTGGTTGGTTAGTTGATTGGTTCGTTAGTTAGCTGGTTGGTTGGTTGGTTAGTTGAATGGTGCGTTGGTCGAATGGTTGTTGGTTGGTTAGTTTGTTGGTTGGTTGAATGCTTGGTAGGATGGGTGGTTGAACAGGTGGTTGATTCAATTCACCACTGAAGTTAAGCCTGGTCGAATGGGTTTAGTACTTGGATAGGTGACCACATTAGCATCACGTGAGTAGAGTTGTTGGTTCTCTCCTGCCGGTTTTAGGACTGTGGAGGCCCCTGGGCGGTCACTGACCAGCACAATATATCAATTCTATTAATGTATGCTAAGTTACAATATAGTCACATTTTTTTGAATAAGATGTAGGTGATTGGACTGACACTGGGGTTATATAATGTAGATTAATAAAATTTGCAAAGAATGCGGTATATGGCCTTAGGCTAAAAAGCGCATCTTGCTGTATTTTTTGTTAACTTGCGAAGGCAACGACGGTTGAAGGCGCAGTGTAAATTTGATACGGGAGTTAGTTAAACAATTATAAGAAAGGATGAAAGATACGTAAGTAATATTCAGTATATATAGTACATGGGACACAACCCTCTATATATCATATATATCATCTATATATCATCCATATATCTTTTGTCTTGTTTTTGACTCATATTTTGGGCTCTCAAGATTTTTCTCATTTCAACACCTATTTTTTCAACTTTCAGACACTTTTGTGGAGGCCCCCCCTTAAACATTATTTTGTGGGGGGCCCTGGGCGACCGCCCATAGTCCGCCCTGTCCTAAATCCGGCACTGTCTCCCAGTTTTCCTCCAGTATCCATTAAGTACAAATGTTGATAATAAAAATCATAGAAATATCATTCGTTCTTTTCTCTTCAGTGCCAAGTGAGAACAAGAAAGACTTGAGATCAATTGAGGAGACTCTAAACGAGATTCGCGCGAGGAAACGACAGAGAACGGCGACGAACGACGACGAGCCGACGTCGAGTGATAACGACACTGACGTGTTATAGAGGAATATGGAGGTCCCGAGTGGAACAGCATTTCAATCCAAAGCTAAGTTTTACTCGCATGCCTCAAAAACTTTAATAGTCATCGCCGCTTTTGCGTTTTTAACATGAGCCAATTGTTAGGGCTATATATATATATATATATATTCAAACAAACAAACAAAGTGTTGTTCGCGAAATGTCGAAAAGTGCTCAATACCGTAAAGATAGAGCGAATATACTATAAGTGGGCTTACCTCGAATGTTGATGGTCGCTACTGTCATCACCGCCTGAAGATCGCCCAGCGTGAAACTGACAGTAGCGACCATCAACATTTGAGGTAAGCCCTCAAACTCATTAATAATTCGTGAGGAAAATTCAAAAGAAATCACAATATTTAATCAATATTTAGAAATCGGAGGAAGATTACGGTCAAATTTAGAAAACTTTGAGGTCGATTTTCTCTTAAAATATCGATTCGTTTGAGAAGCTATATCCAACACTCGTCCGTGTTCATCCTCCGATGTCTAAATACAGCCAAGTGGGTTAAAAAATCTCGGCTTCGCCTCGTATTTTCAACCCGCTTGGCTGTATTTAGAAATCGGAGGAAGAACACTGACTCGTGTTGGATATATTACATCAAAACCTCATTAATAATTCATGAGGAAAACACAAAGAAAATCCATGTTTAATGAGTGTCTGTATATGTGATACAGATTCCACTTGATTTCCATAAACTTTAGCTTTGATTTTCTCGACCTAGACAACGTTTTTCTTAGAAAAATTACTACGCCAATGAACTTACCAAATGGGTCGTCTTAGAAGTTATTTAAAACATTCGCAGCTCGGCTATTGCCTCGTGTCTATATATCTCTTAAGCATTAATAATTCATGAGGAAAAACAAAATGTCCGTGGTTTTATACCTGATAAAACTTCTTGACGTCAGAAAGAATACTAATGAACATACAATTTTATATGAAGAATACTAATGAACATAACATCCAATAGCGAATCGTTTTTGAAGCCATTCAAAACACTCGCATCACGTGTTTTATCAGATCTAAAACACTCGGGCTGCGCCCTCGTGGTTTTAAATTTGATAAAACACTCCTGCTCGTGTTTTAAATATTACTTAAAACACTGCTGCTCAAATATTACATAAAAAATATGGCACGCTGGCTCGCTAGCGAAGACTATTATGACTTGATTTTACCTGAAGCTAACCGAACATTTAATTCTATGCACACGTGTAACAATCTCACAGCTTGTCAACAGGGGGTGTTTGCAACAAGCTTGTAGCAGGCCTGTTAACAAGTTGTGATTATATCAAATAATCGATACAAACTTGTTGCTGTCAACCTTGTATAGCAACTTGCTCAATACAGAGCGGTAACAAGTTGTTGGAACAACTTGTCACAAGTCCGTTGTCCAGAGTCCTCAACCCATTGAACTATAAGAAGACTGGAACAATAACTCAGGGGGGGGGGGGGGGGTTTGAAGCCAGTGCCAGTCCCTTTGCAGGTAGCTCCCGTGCTTCAAGTTACTTAATTTTCATCCTGCCATATATTTTGTTTGGGACGATAACAAATTACTCCAAAACAACGGATTGAAATACATTGTTTTATACGTATGTTTTTAGAAATAGCATTGGCTTCAATTTGATGTATAGTATAAGTTTCCTCGTTATTTTAAACTTTTTAAAATGTAGTAAATGTTCGACCATATTTCGCTGGGAAATAACACTAAGAAACTTGTTGTAGTTTTTCTGAGTTTTGAGTTGAAATAATTAACGCTGAACGTTGGGCTATATATGAAACTGAAGCTATTGAAAAATGCTATTTGGTATAGAAACTTCAAGACTTTAGCTAAAAGGGAAATATTTAAAAAATAGAAAAACAACTGCCATTTTGTAACCTACGGCAAACAAAATGGCAGTTGTTTTTATATTTTTTAATTATTTCCCTTTTAGCTAAAGTCTTGAAGTTTCTATACCAAATAGCATTTTTCAATAGCTTCAGTTTCATATACATCCCAACGTTCAGCGTTAAGTATTTCAGCTCAAAAGTCAGAAAAACTAACATTTAAAGATTTTTGGCTTCATCCATTCATAGGGCCTGACTTATGGAGTTAGCGTTCCAGTTCACTTAGAGATCAATGCCTCAACCTTGTTACAAGTTGTCAACAACACGACTTGTTAACAAACTGGAAACAACCAGTGCGAATGCATTCCAGTGACGACTTGTTGGAACAGCCTTGTATTAGAACTTGCTTGCATGTATGGAAGAACCTGAGAGTTATTACGCATGTAACCTTGAAGTACGTATAGTTTCAGTCTTCTACGCGGCCTTTTGACCACATCAGAACCACTGACCTTTATATAACTGGACTTCGGGTGCCCTATGTCAATAACTGGCAATGGGTGACCAATCCAAGATGGTACTTTATCGGTCTGTTCTCCCATAGTGATAACCACTGACCTTTTTTCTCATAAATGAATTTATAACTGACTGTTTGGCCTGCGGGCACGGCTGAGCCCACAGTCAAGTAAACATATTGGCCGGAATGCGGTCAGCGGTCGCTACCATGAGAGAAAGGACACATATTTCCGCCATCTTTGTTCGGTCAGTTTTTGGACGGGACCCGCAGTCCATATATATATATATATATATATATAGGTTAGTGATCAGACCGCGTAGAGGAGAGGAACTATACGTATTTCTAGCCTACATGCCCGTCGATTGTCCGCCATGTTTGACTTCAATCGACAAGCCAAAGATATCACTGCAGCAACCTCGTACCCAGGGCCATTTGTAGGGAACTGGGCCAAGATGGCTGGAACAAATGGCCCTGGTGGAGGCTAGGCTATCTCAGTCTCTGATTGGTCAAGAGCTTATTGCATAAATTAGACGGTTTGATTTTGTTTGGGTTTTTTTAATTGTATTTTGGCCTTGTCATGTTGGTCTTGCCCACGGCGCGGGAAATTATATTTTAAACCACGCAATAATTAGGTGTAATTAGGTATAATTATCAGACTCGTCCCCAGTCGTTATATCGTACGCTGCTAGGCTAAACTCGCAAGGGGATCTGGGAAGGGGAGAGAAAAAATAACGACTGGCAGATTACACATTCAAAATGGCAATGCAAAAATTCTAGATGCTGAAGAAAGACCATTTCATCGAACTTTATTGTGCATTTTTGGCTAACAAACTCTCTTGTCCTCAAGAAAACGTAAGGCGAACCTGACAGAAACATTTCACTTGACTATGAAGATGACCGCCGCTGAGGCCGGCGAAACATCACTTACTATTAAAACATCAACAACAGTCTTTCTCAAGACTACACTAACCTAGACGAACAATTTTCACAAACAACATGTACTAATCCTAGGTTTAAACCATTTATCCTGTCATTCCGAAGAGGGCCTATTATTCAAACTCGCCATCTAAGCTCGTGTTGCAGTGAGCATTCAAATCTTCATCGTACTCTGCCATATATTGATTTCAGCTGGCAAATAAGATCTAGGGATGGTCGAAATATGACCAAGGAAAACGTAACTTGAAAGGCCTACATTATATAAATATCGATTTGTCTCTAATAAACGGAGAAAATCCGGTTACGAAGCAAACAATGCCAGGTTGCAAGATATGCATATAATTTGCAAGAAATTTCTAGTAATCTGCCAGTCGCTTCCCATTTTTTTCTCCCCCTTACCGTGAAACCCCGCGCGCCCACGCTTTTATCCTAGTGAGTCCCTTGTGTGCTTGTGATCCCACGTTTGATCCTAGCTTAACCTAAAGAAGCGACTGGGACGAGTCTGTATAATTATTGTGTAAAGAACTGAGTTCTAGTTAATAAAATGCGCAATATACTGCGCATTTTGAGCTAGCCTCCACCAGGGCCATTTGTTCCCGTTCCCCACAAATTGCTCTGGGTACGAACTGGCTTTAATTAAGTAACACGATTAACCAGAGGGCACTCAGAGACTGCATATACCTCCGCCAGCGGCTTATTATTAGAGAGATATTTAAAAAGAAAACGAGCCATCCCACTAACCAGGCTAGCTCACGAGACCTACACATGTATGAATGAATAAAATGCTTGATTGCGCTCGTACCAAAATTATGCAAAAATGTTTGCATAAAATAAGGAGAATGAGCGCAATCAAGCATTTCTTCTACGTGGAGAATCATGTGGTCAGATTTTTATAAATGTTCTCATCTAAATTTTAACCAAATTCAACCAAAAATTGAAAGAGTTGGTCCTTGGTCTATGGTCAATCTTTCCACAAACTCTCCACAAACTTTCATGAAAATCTGTGCAGTATTTTGTGAGATATCCTGGCGACAGACAGACAGACAGACAGACAGACAGACAGACAGACAGACAGACAGACAGAGAGACAGACAGAGAGACAGACAGACAGACAGACAGACAGACAGACAGACAGACAGAATGACAGACAGACAGACAGAATGACAGACAGACAGACAGACAGACAGACAGACAGACAGACAGACAGAATGGCAGACAGACAGATGACACAGACAGACATGGGAGACAAACAAACAAACAAACAAACAAACAAACAAACAGAAATATAGTAAGGTTTGGGAACTACTTTCAATATTTTCGGCAGTACTCAAACCTAACTATCAACACTGCCTACGCAGCACGCTACTGAAATGATTCACTGTTTGAAACAAACAAACAAACAAACAGACAGACAGACAGACAGACAGGAGTGATGAAAACATAACCTCCTGGCGGTGGCGGAGTTAACAAGAACAAGATTTTTTGATTTACTTTTTCTTTCTTCCTCACTCATATGTAAATACTTTAACATTAAAGGCTACACCAATAACTCGCGTTCACTTCTATACATGTGTCCTGCTTTTCGTGATATTTGAAAAATCTAGCAATGTCAGTTGTTTGTTCTAAACCTTAAGTGATACAGTTGTAGCACCAGTGCTCTTTTCTTTCATAAACTGCAGGAACTTGTTTCGTTCGTTGTCCGTCATGACTTTGTTCAGAGCGTAGATCTGGTTTAAACGAAGAAAATAAGCGTGGATTGATTGAATATATCGAGAGTCGAAAAACGTTTCTTGCCTGTGAGGTTATCGCTGATGAAGTTGTCGGAATGGTAGTCATCACGTCACCACATTCATAACACCGACACCAACATCGATAACAACACCCACACCACCAACCTAACACCAACAAGGACACTGTTACTGACACTACCAACACCAACAAGGACACTGTTACTGACACTACCAACACCAACACCAACACCAACACCAACAAGGACACTGTTACTGACACTACCAACACCAACAAGGACACTGTTACTAACACTACCAACACCAACAAGGACACTGTTACTAACACTACCAACACCAACACCAACAAGGACACTGTTACTAACACTACCAACGCCAACAAGGACACTGTTACTAACACTACCAACACCAACAAGGACACTGTTACTAACACTACCAACACCAACAAGGACACTGTTACTAACACTACCAACACCAACACCAACAAGGACACTGTTACTAACACTACCAACACCAACACCAACACCAACAAGGACACTGTTACTAACACTACCAGTCTAACACCAACAAGGACACTGTTACTAACACTACCAACACCAACACCAACAAGGACACTGTTACTGACACTACCAACACCAACAAGGACACTGTTACTAACACTACCAACACCAACAAGGACACTGTTACTACACTGCCAACACCAACAAGGACACTGTTACTGACACTACCAGTCTAACACCAACAAGGACACTGTTACTAACACTACCAACACCAACACCAACACCAACACCAACAAGGACACTGTTACTAACACTACCAACACCAACAAGGACACTGTTACTACACTGCCAACACCAACAAGGACACTGTTACTACACTGCCAACACCAACAAGGACACTGTTACTGACACTACCAGTCTAACACCAACAAGGACACTGTTACTAACACTACCAACACCAACACCAACAAGGACACTGTTACTACACTGCCAACACCAACAAGGACACTGTTACTAACACTACCAACACCAACACCAACACCAACAAGGACACTGTTACTACACTACCAACACCAACAAGGACACTGTTACTACACTACCAACACCAACAAGGACACTGTTACTGACACTACCAGTCTAACACCAACAAGGACACTGTTACTAACACTACCAACACCAACACCAACAAGGACACTGTTACTACACTGCCAACACCAACAAGGACACTGTTACTAACACTACCAACACCAACACCAACACCAACAAGGACACTGTTACTACACTACCAACACCAACAAGGACACTGTTACTACACTACCAACACCAACAAGGACACTGTTACTACACTACCAACACCAACACCAACAAGGACACTGTTACTACACTACCAACACCAACAAGGACACTGTTACTACACTACCAACACCAACACCAACAAGGACACTGTTACTAACACTACCAACACCAACAAGGACACTGTTACTACACTACCAACACTAACAAGGACACTGTTACTAACACTACCAACACCAACGCCAACAAGGACATTACCGACGTTCAGATCACACTTCCACTACCACTGCCGCTACCGTAAATATAATTAAGCATGTCAAATATTGTTTTTACGTTCAGTAATGGTCGCAGGTCTCAAACCTAGTGCAAAAGGAAAGCGTTTTACGACACCAGGATTAAAACCAACTACGACTACAAGACGAAAAAACGAACATTACATCAGCTTAACCACATTTACGGTAGCAGTAGAGGTAGCGTGATCTGAACCTCGCTACTGTTACTAACACCAAGACCAACACCATTAACAACAACAACAAGGACACTGAAACTAACAACATCACTAAGTCTGAGAGCTTCGAGACTACGCTAACCTAGATAAGGAACTTTCACAAAATGTACAAATCGCTATTTTTCCTCTACGTTTTTCTCTCTCATTCGTCACTCTGGTTAACTCTTTCATTCGCATCCTTGTTGTCGAACAACTTTATCTTTTTACTCTGTCCAACGCCAGACGATTTTACTCGTCTCGGAGACGTCTCGGAAAGCCATGCATGAAAGCGTTAATAGTTTCCATACCTCTGCTCGGCGTTGCTGTTTCACACTTTCTCTTTGGTCTTTTTCGCGCCTTTTTTCCTCTTTGATGAATTTATCTCGTAATTTTTCTTTCGCTTTTTGTCTTTGAATTTCTACAAAAAAATAAGTAAGACAGTCTCGTTTTAGTTCAAATCATTTTGCCAAGTCATGGAAAAGTGGACAAACCCAAACTCTATAAAAAGTACTCACCAAGATTTCTAAGTTTTGTTTTGATTGTCTGTTGACTCTGAAAGAATAAAAACGTTGGTTGTAAACGCTAAACTAAAATATAAGCTAGGCAGTAAACACGCTAGTGGGCCAGGTTAGTGTATAAACTAGGTGGTAAACACGCTATTGGATCGGGTTAGTGTATAAGCTAGGCAGTAAACACACTAGTGGGTCAGGTTAGTGTATAAGCTAGACAGTAAACACACCAGTGGGTCAGATTAGTGTATAAACTAGACAGTAAACACACTAGTGGGTCAGGTTAGTGTATAAACTAGACAGTAAACACACTAGTGGGTCAGGTTAGTGTATAAGCTAGGCAGTAAACACACCAGTGGGTCAGATTAGTGTATAAACTATAGACAGTAAACACGCTAGTGGGTCAGGTTAGTGTATAAGCTAGGCAGTAAACACACTAGTGGGTCAGGTTAGTGTATAAGCTAGACAGTAAACACGCTAGTGGGTCAGGTTAGCGTATAAGCTAGACAGTAAACACGCTAGTGGGTCAGGTTAGTGTATAAACTAGACAGTAAACACACTAGTGGGTCAGGTTAGCGTACAAGCTTCATGGTTGCTTACCTTAATATCCGCTAAGCAAGGAACAATTTCAACTGCAATGAGAATATCTAAAAAAGAATTATAGGTCAGGAAAAATAATATAATTTGTCTCCACGCTACAACCAATCACCTATTTGCGAATTTTCAAGTGTTGCGCGCGCACCATTAGTTTTGGCGGGAACCATTCGAAGCTATCAGTGGCGGATAGGGGAAGTTCACGGTACTCGGGTTACCGTGGATCAAAACTCGACCACTGACCTATATATAACTGGACTGCAGGTACCCTACATCCATGACTGGCAGAGGGTGACCGATTGAAGATGGCGGTCTATGGGTCCTTTGTCCCATAGTAGTAACCGCTGACCTTTTTCTCACAAATACATTTCTGACTGGTTGATTGGTCTGCGGGCGCTGCTGAGCCCACAGTCAAACATATTGGACAGAAGTTCAGCGGTCGCTACCATGAGAGAAAGAAACCCATATTTCCGCCATCTTTGTTCGGTCACTTTGAACCGGACCCGCAGTCCAGTTATATATAGGTCAGTGAGTCTCCATGATCTAGTGTACGTCGCTCATTGAGCTTGTTACCATGGGTACCTAACAATGCATTGCGCGTTCTATTCTTACCATTAAGTGGCGTGGCTGGTGGTGCGCACGGCACCCCAGCATGCATCTGGGACTGTGCTTCTGAATAGTACACTTTTCGTATGCGGACTTTCTTGTGAGTGGGTGAATGGGACAGTTGAAGTGGTGGTGGACAGCTTTGCCTTTTAATATTAAGTTCTTCCGTTTCTCTGGAATCTACTTGCTTCGAACTACCTGTTTGCGGCCGTCTTTGCGATCCCGTAGGGTTAGTCCAGTTTGACTTGAGTTTGGGCTTGCTCGTAAAGTGCTTCGTTGAATAAGAAGATACGATTTTTCGTACAGAGCAGAAAACAACCGACGTTGAATTGTTTAAGTCCTGGTTCTTGACTGTGTTTAATGAATTTCTTTCGGCTAAAAAGAAAATGGAAAATACGAAATTTCATTACCCAAAATACTTGTTTAAAATATCTTAAAAATTTCAAGTTTTGAAGATCGCTATTCACTAACTACTTAATAATCGAGAGTGAGGTCTTTACGGTAAATTATTATATGACACGGATTACTTCCGGTAAAATCACGCGCTGTGGTTGGTTGCTGACGGGGCGAGATTTCTCCGTAATGCCGGCATTATGAAAATTGTTAATGCCTTACGACTGGAAACAAACAAAAAATCCTAATAAGGAACTTTTATTGCCGAAAAACGGCGAAAAAAGATGAAATAGACGACGATGAACATTATAAAAGTAAATTCTAGTGTCCAGACGAGAAAGAAACAGAAGAAAATAACGCTAGTTCGGTGTTTTGAAGCGAAGGAAGCGAAGACCAAGAAATACAAGATTGATTTTGAAATAAAAAGTGCCATATAATAAACTACTTACATGTAATAACCTCGACCGTTCGGTCTTTACGGTAAAATATTAAATCTCGGTCTTGAGCGTATTAACCTCGCTATCGCTCTCGCTTATTAAGTAGTTATTATTAAACCGAGGTCTTGCTGTACTGACCGAGCGATAGCGAGGTTAGTACGTTCAAGACCGGAGGTTTGATATTTTACCGTAAAGACCGAACGGTCGAGGTTATTAAGTAGTTTATTATATGGCACTTTTTATTACAAGATCAATCTTGTATTTCTTGGTCTTCGCTTCCTTTAACTTCGTTAAAACACCGAACTAGCGTTACTTTCTGCTGTTTCTTTCTCGTCTGGATACTAGAATTTCCTTTTATAATGTTCATCGTCGTTTATTTCATTTATTTTCGTCGTTTTTCGGCAATTATTAGGATTTTTTGTTTGTTTCCAATCGTAGGGCATTAACAATTTTCATAATGCCCGCGGGCATTACGGAGAAATCCCGCCACGTCAGCAACCAATCACAGCGCGTGATTTTACCGGAAGTATTTCGTGCCATATAATAATAAACACTTATTTACTGGCGCCGAGGGAAACATCGTGTTTTGTTATATACCAAAGACTTTCGTTTGCCAAAGATGAAATCCTATTGGTCAAATCATGTTGACGTGTTGTTCAACGAACTCAATGTTTCCCTCTGACGTCAGCTTTAATCATGCGTTGTCCACGTGAATACAACGATTATTGCATCAGATCAAGAACTTTGGACTCTTCGGAACATTTTTAAAACAAGAGCTTGTTTCGAGCTAGCCTGGTACCCTGGCCCAATCAAAGAATATGGGCCAGGTAACCACTAAATCTCATTCTCGCGTCATCAGGGCTAAATCCACTTATGACGATTGCAGTTTTACTCATAGCCACTAAAAACGCGCGAAATTTTAACCAATAAGAAAGCAGAAGTCTGTAGTGGTTACCTGGCCCATATTCTTTGATTGGGCCAGGGTACCAGGCTAGTTTCGAGCTTGTTTGGTACGAAATAATCCATTTTCCAAATGAAAGAATATCTATACATATCTTCAAAGTAGGTCTGAAAAAAACCTGGAGAAATTTAAAGCTGTTCTTTGTACTTGTTCAGTCTTGTTGAGTCTAGTGTATATTTTGCTTAGTTGAATTAAAATTACGAAGACAAAGTCAAAGTGTTTTGGTAAGTCTTTTTGCCTTTTGCAAGTTTCGAGTCAACTTGGTATTTTGTATTTTAAAAGTAAAGCCCTCGGGTGACATTGGAGCCTTCGGTCCGTAAAACTCGATGTTTCCCTTGATGTCAGTCAACAAGTGTATATTGTGACCCCGAGACCCCCATTAACAACGAGCGGTGGGGACCGCTCGCCCAATCAGAGAGCTAGAAAAACGGACTTTGACACTTGATATATAACATTAGTTGTTAATATATATTGGGTGCTTAATTGGCTAAATTTCAGCCTGAAGGTTCTTAATCTGTATTTCTTTTATGCGTGTTTTTACTGTATAACGAATTTTCAAAGATTCTGAAGATACTCTATAGCCACTAGTGAATCTTCAAACTTTAAAGTTTTTGAAGGTAGCCCTGATTTTTGGATCTAAAAACCAGTCCTAGATAAAGCATTTTTCTTCCTGGCAGCAAAATCCAAAAATAAATATTTCCTGCTAAATTAAATTAACGATTTCCTGCCTGATAGAATTTTTCAATTTTATAAGTTGTGATACCACCAGACTTGCAAGTTTGTATCTCAAAACCATAATTTATCTGAATGTGGTATCTATACATACTTTGAAATAGCGAACTTTTTCAATTGAATACTACGTAATACAAGTACTAGCGTCAAAAATCCAATTCATTATTGCTGAAACAGTTGAATAAGATAAAAGCAGCTTGCATTCTTGCAAATACACAATGACAGCTGCAGCCTGCAACAGCAACACTATACTGAAATGATAAATATTTAATTGTTTTCTAAAACAAATCGTTGCGTCATTTGCGCAAGGTTAAGGTCATGTAATAAACCTTCAAAACACTTTCGAATTGTTTACAAATCGCCGCTGGGTTTGGCAAGAATATAGAAAGATGAGTCATCGAATATGAAACTTGATATTCGATCAAAAGTGATGCCCATCAAAGTGTGATTGTGTGACCGTGACGCTTTTCGATTTTTTGAAGAATAGGAAATTTATCTTTAAACTTTGACTTGGATTAAAAAAACTGACAAATATTTCCTGCAAGATACAAAAAATTTCCTGCGAACAACTTTTACAAAAAATTTCCTGGCAGCGGTGCTGCCGGACATTTTCCTGCACTGCTAAAAACGACCGATAATAGAATGCAAGTGATCATATATACCTTTATTTCTTTTCCTTTTTGCGTTTGCTGCGGTGTGAAAATCCAGGGTTTGACAGTCAGCCAGATGAACAGAAGCGTTTTTCATTCGTTTAGATTTTCTTTTGTTTTTACATTTCTTCACTGACTTGGAGTTCTTGTTCTGGCACAAGTTAGCTTTGGTTATTTTGGGATTGTTGTTACAGCTCACAATGAAGTGGGGATTGTTGAGATATTCTGAAATAAAGTAAATGGTTTGAGCCTAGGATTAGTACATGTTTGTGAAAATTGATCGCCTAAGACTCCGTTTACACGGTACCGGACGAATTCGAGACCGGACAGAGTAAAATCGTCTGGTGTTAGACAGAGTAAAATAGTCTGGTGTTAGACAGAGTAAAATCGTCTGGTGTTAGACAGTATTAAAAATCGTCTGGTGTTAGATAGTATTAAAAATCGTCTGGTATCAGAGTAAAATAGTCTGGCATTAGACAGTGGAAACGTCTGGCGTTAGACAGAGTAAAATAGTCTGGTGTTAGACATTAAAATCGTCTGGTGTTAGACAGAGTAAAATCGTCTGGTGTTAGACACAGTAAAATCGTCTGGCCTTAGAGTAAAATCGTCTGGTGTTAGACAGTAAAATCGTCTGGTGTTAGACAGTAAAATCGTCTGGCGTTAGACAGAGTAAAATCGTATGGTGTTAGACAGAGTAAACTTGTCTGGTGTTAGACAGAGTAAAATCATCTGGTGTTGGACAGAGTAAAATCATCTGGTGTTAGACAGAGTAAAATAGTCTGGTGTTGGACAGAGTAGAATAGTCTGGTGTTAGACAGAGTAAAATAGTCTGGTGTTAGACAGAGTAAAATAGTCTAGTGTTAGACAGACTAAAATAGTCTGGCGTTAGACAGAGTAAAATAGTCTGGTGTTAGACAGAGTAAAATCGTCTGGCGTTAGACAGAGTAAAATAGTCTGGTGTTGGACAGAGTAAAATAGTCTGGTGTTAGACAGAGTAAAATAGTCTGGTGTTAGACAGAGTAAAATAGTCTGGTGTTAGACAGACTAAAATAGTCTGGTGTTAGACAGAGTAAAATAGTCTGGTGTTGGACAGAGTAAAATAGTCTGGTGTTAGACAGAGTAAAATAGTCTGGTGTTGGACAGAGTAAAATAGTCTGGTGTTAGACAGAGTAAAATAGTCTGGTGTTAGACAGACTAAAATAGTCTGGTGTTAGACAGAGTAAAATAGTCTGGTGTTAGACAGAGTAAAATAGTCTGGTGTTAGACAGAGTAAAATCATCTGGTGTTAGACAGAGTAAAATAGTCTGGCGTTAGACAGAGTAAAATCGTCTGGCGTTAGACAGAGTAAAATAGTCTGGTGTTAGACAGTAAAATCGTCTGGTGTTAGACAGAGTAAAATAGTCTGGTGTTAGACAGAGTAAAATAGTCTGGTGTTAGACAGAGTAAAATAGTCTGGCGTTAGACAGAGTAAAATCGTCTGGTGTTAGACAGAGTAAAATAGTCTGGCGTTAGACAGAGTAAAATCGTCTGGTGTTAGACAGAGTAAAATAGTCTGGTGTTAGACAGAGTAAAATCGTCTGGTGTTAGACAGAGTAAAATCGTCTGGCGTTAGACAGAGTAAAATAGTCTGGCGTTGGGCAGAGTAAAATAGTCTGGCGTTGGACAGAGTAAAATAGTCTGGTGTTAGACAGAGTAAAATAGTCTGGCGTTAGACAGAGTAAAATAGTCTGGTGTTAGACAGAGTAAAATAGTCTGGCGTTGGACAGAGTAAAATAGTCTGGTGTTAGACAGAGTAAAATAGTCTGGTGTTAGACAGAGTAAAATAGTCTGGCGTTAGACAGAGTAAAATAGTCTGGCGTTGGACAGAGTAAAATAGTCTGGCGTTAGACAGAGTAAAATAGTCTGGTGTTAGACATAATAAAATCGTCTGGTGTTTATAGACAGACTGAGTAAAATAGTCTGGTGTTAACAGAGTAATTAAAAGAGTCTGGTGTTGCGAGTGAAAGAGTTAATGAACAGTATGTTTAACCTTCTGTGTAAAAAAGTAGAGTGCTTGCAACCTTCTAATGACGTGTTTTAAACGCTCTAATCATTGAGCTACTGGGATGGAAGACAACAATATCATTTTAACCATATGCAAATGCGGAACTCAGCCTCTAAGTTTTACCTACCTTCTTGCTTGCAGTTTTCTCGTATGGTTTTTACTTGCATCATATGAAACTTCGAAGCTGACACAACCAAAGGCAAACTCATATTATTAGCGAAGAATTACTTTGTCAAACTCAATCCATTCACAACAACACAAAACTCGGAATATATATCTACGACGTTGTCCTCTCTTTGTAACGGACCATGAAACCAATATTACAGTCTTCTATCCTGATAAAGACGAATCCCCTTAGCTTCTCGATCCGTTCAGGGAAATTACACTATAATTCTATAAATTAAACAACTTCGTCTATCGTATTTGATATCTCGGTGTGTTTTTCTCGAAGCGACGCCTATTTCTTCGCCTTTAATAGAAGTTCGCCATAGCTAAGCTAATCTTCTTCCTTGATCCACAGCATCGTTTTATATTTACGGCCAAGATCGTTGATCTTTAAGACTTTGATACATTTTTGTTTTGATCGGCCATATTCTTTTTCGTCAACGTTACCAAGGTGATTGATGTTAACTGACCAGGAGCAAGGTGGGCGCACCATCGCGGTTGTCGCTAAAACGGATCACTCAAAAGGACTGGTCTTTCGCGACTTTCCAAAATATATCGGTCAAAATTAAAGGGCGCATTACGAGAAAAAATATTGACTTTTAAACCCTCTATATTGATGTGAACGATTGGTCGATTTGAGTAGTAAAATACAATTTGATATGTTGTGAAACGAATGTTATTTTAGAAACAGAACTCGTCAAATGGTATAAGAAGACCTTTTACAATTTTTCCGTATCTGTTTTGGTTTTGGAAATATTTCGACCAAAGACATTGGTGACGTCACAACCAGGGTAAACCTGATGAAACTACTCCGTGGGTGACCAAATTTGCACGGAAGGCTTTTTAAATGTTGTGGGTCAATTTAAAATGGAAATAGCGCAACAAAATCGAGTTCCTAGCTCATAATGTCATAAGGTTGGCAAGATAAAAATTTCACTTTACCTTGCTTATGATGTCACATGCATATCGAAAATAATTCCAAGATGGCGGACAGCACGCTGTCTTTGGTCCAAATATTTCCAAAACCAAAACAGATACGGAAAAATTGTAAAAGGTCTTCTTATACCATTTGACGAGTTCTTTCAAATGAAAACGATCCATCCTGCTATAAACCAGCTCACGAGACCTACACATGTATGAATTAATAAATAATGCTTGATTGCACTCGTACCAAAATTATGCAAAAATGTTTGCATAAAATATTAGAGGATAATGAGCGCAATCAAGCATTTCTTCTACACGGAGAATCTTGTGGTTAGATTTTTATTAATTTCTCATCTAAATTACAACCAAAATTGAATGGGTTGGTCCTTGATCTATGGTCAATCTTCCCCCAAAACTTTCATGAAAACATGTGCAGTATTTTGAGATATCCTGACGACAAACAGACAGAGAGACGAAGAGACAGACAAACGAAGAGACAGACAAACGAAGAGACAGACGAACAGACAGACAAACAAATCGAAATAGGAATTTGAGGAAGGGCCTTCTCTGACGAAGGGCCTTCGCTCGAAATGTTAAGCCTAGTTTCCAGTCAGTGGAATTTTGCGAACCGGCGGAATTTTTCAACAAAAACCCCACCCGCTCGCAAAATTCCACTGACTGGAAACCACGCTTTAGAAAGTACGTTGAATAATTTCGGAAGTACTCGGAAGTATTTCGGATGAACAGATGAACAGAGTCCTTTTGAGTGATCCTTTTTAGTGCCAACTCATTCACACATGGCGAAGGAGGGAAAGAAGCAAGTTTTGAAATGAGGCCTTTGACAGAGGAAGAAACTAAGCTTGTCTTTGAAAAGCTGACCAAATAGTAAGTCAATAAAGTTGTTTTTCGTTTGTAGAAATAAAGTAGTTTATTTCTGGTACGTTTCTTGCTTCTATTGGGCTTTTTAAACCGTTAAAATTTAGCACTAAAATTTGTCCGTGACTCAACTTCAGAAATTTAGTATCTTGTAGTTGTGAAATTTTTTAGTTTTTTGGCCTTTCTAGGTTTAATATGAGTCGAAATTTGTAGTTTTATTGAAGTGTTTGTTTGTTATTTAGTTTTAAGTGGCGTTTGCTGTTTGAATTTGTATCAGATAGACTTCAAATTGAAACTAGTCAAGTAGACTCACTCGCCTGGGGCTTGAAAATTGCGCAGCTTTCATATTTTGTGTAAATATAGTTTTACATACTTGTAAAGTAAACTTTCTGCCAAGCGTACAAAGTTTCCAGATTTTTTGTACAGTCCACACCACTGCCGAGTGTACAAAATTTCCAGATTTTTTGTACACTTGGCACCACTGCTGAGCGTATAAAATTTCCAGATTTTTTGTATGCTTGACCCCCCCAGACTCAAACCACCAACCTTTAGAGCTCACTGGGATATATCCTGGTGAACTATCCCACCACAGAATAGTAAATATACCAGAAGTCTAACTTGTTGAATATTTGTCTCCTTCAATGAACAACGATTACACCAACCTAAGTCATGCTGGTAAGTTCCACTGGCACTAATTTGATGGTCAAAGCTGTTAGTGGAACTCACCAGGATTATGTAAGAGTGATGGCAACTCAATTAGGGATGAGCCGATCGCTAAAAAGTGCCGATAAGCCGATTCGATTAATCGGTGGCTGATTAGGACACATAATTGGCTGATTAATTGGCCAAAGCTGATTAATCTGATGTCAAAGTTGACTAAGTCTAATTTCTCATAAAGTGAATTATCCAACACGCTACCAGGTCAAACGTAATAATACAATTGGATTTGACTCAACATAAGTGTAATATATAAATATCACCAAATAATCTACTAATAATACATATAGCAAAACAACTATAGAACATTAAGTCAGTTACGGTAACGCGATAAAGTACAAAACAAGGCGAAAATGGTTTCAATGTTTTGAGTACATGACTAGCTATTCGAAATGTCAAATGAAAAATTAAAATGTTAACAGTTTACATCTTTTGGACTTCGGAGTCTTGCTATTTTTGTCAGTGATTATGTTGAGTGTATTTCCGACTGGGAAAGGTGAGATCTCAACTCTCAAGTGGTTTTATTCCCAGTAGCATAAATATATAGTAACGCGATATGCAGTGGATTAGGTACGCGCAACAAAAACAAGATGAAAATGCAGATTTTAGAGTACTTTTTTAAAAAAAAACCAACAACTTGTGAATAATTGGCAAACAGCCGATTATACATTAACAATCGGGCCGAATGCCAATTATTTTGAAACGGCCGATTAATCGGTTGTACCGATCAATCGGCTCATCCCTAAACTCATGATGACAATGAAGATGATGGGAAGGAAAAATGTGCTGGTGGAACTTACCAGGAGGGTGTAGAATGGTGACATTGATTGTGATGTGCACAAGGCCATTTGCATTAAAGGTGCTGATTGTTCTGGTTGTTCCTTATTCTCTGTTGTTGCCCTTGGTCTTTGCTGTGCTGTGTATAAAATGATTTATTTTTATTTTAGTATTGGAGAAAACCTTAAACTTCTTATTGAGAGACCAGATGGCAACTATTGCTTCAGGTTACATAATGATAGAATTTATTACGTGAGGTAAGAGATATATTATTAGTAATTATCAAAGTGTACAAAAAAAGCTGGAAATTTTGTATGCTTGGCAGTGGTGCCAAGTGTACAAAAAATCTCATGGTTTGAATTAACATTTGAAAAGTGCATCGCAAAAATATTTTGTCTAAAAAGTAGGGGGGTTGGGACTAATCCCCCCCCCCCCGTTTCGACTTGTGCTTTCGCTCCAGAAGCGGCGTTGGAGTTCTGCTGGAGTTTTCTGGCCAGAGTAATGGCGTCACTCGAATTTCCAGCATGCACGACGCAACCTGCGCGAGGACGAAAACTTCAAAGGTTCCGACCCGAGTGGGCCTTCTATTCATTTCCTATTCTGTGGTTCTGGATTAGACTAGAATTCGTAACGCTGCGCAAAAAACAACGCATTTATGTAAGCTTGTTTCAAACGTCAAATAACTCATCACTGCGTAATTTGAACCTTTCCAAGCATTTTACTCATATTAATTGTGACGTTTGAAACTGCAGGCGAAACAACTGTGTCAGAAATGACATGTGTTTGTTTAGTATTTTTGAGCTCAAAATCTCACTGAATTATGAAGGATAAATTTACAGTAGCAGTGTTTCAGTTTCATGACGTTTTTATTGTTATGATGCGATGTAACATGAGAACTATCCAAAGCTGTTTTGTAATAAACCAAAACACGCTGCGAAGAAGTTTATTGGAAGGCACTCAGTGGTTACTTTGCATCGCGATTTTGGAGTTTTTATGTTTGTTTTGGATCGCATATTTCAAAAAGTGCATCGCGATTTGCGAATCGCGATATGTTAATTCAAACCTTGAATCTGGGAATTTTGTATGCTCTGCTGTGGTGCCAAGTGTACAAAAAATCTGGCAATATTCTACGCTCAGCAGTGGTGCGAAGCGTACAAAAAATCTGGAAATCTTGTACGCTCAGCAGTGGTGCCAAGTTTAGAAATTAATTAATGTATTGTATTTATTGTTAATGTTTTATTAGTGAAGCAATCATGAGAAGATCAACTAATATCGCTCGTGAAAACCTCATCTCACTTGGAACTTGTTTTGGCAAGCTGACAAAGTCAGGAAAATTTCGTTTACATATTACAGCACTGGACTTCCTGGCACCTTATGCTAAGGTAAACATGCAATTTGATTCATGAGTGTGTGCACTGGACATAATATGATGCCTCCTAGTTCAGGAGCAGCTTTTTTGCCAATTGTTGCTTATTACGCATACTAATGTAACAACAAAAATTAACTGCTTTCTCAGCAACGATTTAATCAGTACTAGCCTACTAAAAATTACTGACACACTAGAAAGTGCTAAGGTACTATAAGAAAATAAAAATAAGATACATATATGTCTAAGTATACTGTCGTACGAACGTACTAATGTACTAAGAATAAAAATACGATATATATTATGTCCAAGTACTGCCATACTAATGTACTAATGCACTAAGTACTGCTGTACCAACATATTAACGTACTAAGAAAATAAAAATAAGATATATATGTCCAACTACTGCCGTACTAACGTACTAAGAAAACAAAATTAAGATATATATGTCCAAGTACTGCCGTACCAACGTACTAAGAAAATAAAAATAAGATATATATGTCCAACTACTGCCGTACTAACGTACTAAGAAAATAAAAATAAGATATATATGTCCAACTACTGCCGTACTAACGTACTAAGAAAACAAAATTAAGATATATATGTCCAAGTACTGCTGTACCAACGTATTAACGTACTAAGAAAATAAAAATAAGATATATATGTCCAATTACTGCCGTACTAACAAAATAAAAATAAGATATATATGTCCAAGTACTGCCGTACTAAGAAAAAAATAAGATACATGTGTCCAAATACTGCCGAACTAACATATATATTTAGTATAAATATGCAAGTGATTATAGAAAATTGTGTACGCTGATTGGTCGAGATACTTCAGACTAATTCTCGATAATCACCTACAGCGTTATTCAAAATGGCTGCCAGCCAATTTGTCAATGCTACAGACTAGGAAATTAACAATTTTAAAGAAAATGTTGTTCCTAAAGCATGAAAATGTGTATTTATACTAAAACAATTATTCGCCTCTGTTCCACTCTGGTGCTTTCCGTTCCACTCTGGTGCTTTCCGTTCCACTCTGGTGCTTTCTGTTCCACTCTGGTGCTTTCTGTTCCACTCTGGTGCTTTCTGTTCCACTCTGGTGCTTTCTGTTCCACTCTAGTGCTTTCTGTTCCGCTCTGGTGCTTTCTGTTCCACTCTAGTGCTTTCTGTTCCACTCCAGTGCTTTCTGTTCCACTCCAGTGCTTTCTGTTCCACTCCAGTGCTTTCTGTTCCACTCTGGTGCTCTCTGTTCCACTCTGGTGCTCTCTGTTCCACTCTGGTGCTCTCCGTTCCACTCTGGTGCTCTCCGTTCCACTCTGGTGCTCTCCGTTCCACTCTGGTGCTCTCTGTTCCACTCTGGTGCTCTCCGTTCCACTCTGGTGCTCTCCGTTCCACTCTGGTGCTCTCTGTTCCACTCTGGTGCTCTCTGTTCCACTCTGGTACTCTCCGTTCCACTCTGGTGCTCTCCGTTCCACTCTGGTGCTCTCCGTTCCACTCTGGTACTCTCCGTTCCACTCTGGTGCTCTCCGTTCCACTCTGGTACTCTCCGTTCCACTCTGGTGCTCTCCGTTCCACTCTGGTGCTTTCTGTTGCACTCTGGTGCTCTCCGTTCCACTCTGGTGCTCTCCGTTCCACTCTGGTACTCTCCGTTCCACTCTGGTGCTCTCCGTTCCACTCTGGTGCTTTCTGTTGCACTCTTTCAGTACTTGGACATGTATATCTTATTTTTATTTTCTTAGCACGTTAGTACGTTCAAATTTTGATGTTGCCTCTTTAAATGACTCCAGGAAGCGAGTAGATAACTATTTAGCTCTGAAAATTTCAGACAACAAAGAAGGAGTGATGGGCTTTCGGCGTGATATAAAAATGTACTTCTTGTACCCAAATTAAAGAAGATGCAGTACAAAAACGGATGGCGTTTTTTTTTTTTGGGACACCCTGTATAGTTTCAAGGCCGGCCTCGTGTAAACAAAAACCGAAATGCAAAATTCAGGCTGGTCCGAGTTTATGCAGGCCTCATGTAAACACCACTTGAGTGCTTTACAGCGCAAGTCAAATATTTTTTATCTTTTTTGTGTTTCAGTTTAAAATTTGGGTGAAACCAGGAGGTGAGCAGTCATTTTTGTATGGCAACCACGTTGCTAAGTCAGGCCTCGGTCGAATCACAGAAAACACCGAACAATACCAAGGAGTTGTAGTGTATTCAATGAGTGACCTGCCATTGGTGAGTTGACAACATTTTGCTTATTTTTATATATTAAAGTGCCTATAACCCCTAGAATTTTTTTAGTTTTCCAAGTAGGAGAGCCAAAATTAGCTGAATAGTTCTTTTACAGTTTTTGATTTGGTCGTTTCGTTTCGAAGATATTGACATTTAAGTACCGCTATTAGCAAGAAAAAAACGCAAATTAAAGAGAACTGGGACGAGCAACGCGATGACGTAGCTTAAAGGACGCATATTATGCAACAAGTATCACCACAATACAGAAAGCGTGTTTTCCCAGGTTCTGGTACTCTATATCGTTTCCAGGTATTTCTATAGCATATATATCGTAGTCATCTGAATTGAAGTGAGCCGAGCATACTGCCGAATACTTTGTTGGTTTCCATTTATCACGCCTCCTTGCCACAAAATTGACCCATACCTTTCTTCTCCGTTTCGCCTCAGCCCGATTGTCATTCCAAAATGGAATACGATGAAGTGAAATTCCTTTCGTCAAGTCGGATTCGTTAGAACACCCAAAAACAACACATCTATCTGGCATTTTTTTCGCTTCGATGACAGTGTATACAACACTGCAACAGAACCAACACTGTCGCTGAGAAAATTCCGTCCCTTAAGCTACGTCACATCGTGTAGGTACCAGGCTCTTTGCAATTTGCAGAAATTTCTAGCGGGATATTCAAAATAGCGATTTCTTGCAACATTTGAAGCGAGATATCTTCGAAACGAATGGACCAAATTAAAAACTGTAAAAGAACTATTCAGCTAAACATTCTAGGGGTTATGGCACTTTAACCTAGTTTCTATGCCTTCCGTTTCCACCATGAGCTTGGCCACATCAGCCTGGTTCCCAGGCCTCTCTTTTTAACGTCGAGAGGCAGACCGAAATTATGAGAGGCCAGGAATAAAATGTTTTGCTTGGCCCCAAAACTGGCCCCAACTTATACAGGCGCCAAACGGCCGTTTGGCGGAAAACCAAGGCAAATAACACTCACGTCGGTCTGCACAATTCTTTATAACATCATATAGCAAGGTTGGTCTACTGCCGAAACGTTAAAATAGCATATTTCGATTTGTATAAATGTGTTTCAACACAAATACTTCCTACGCCGAACACTACTTTATAAAGCCTCGTATGTAACGACCTTTTAACGTAATGTAAAACAAAGAAACCTACTCGTTTGCTGTCTGCTCTCAAGAAGAAGTTTGTTTAAGTGCCCTCGTTCATAAAGATTAAAGAATCCGAACTCCAGCAGGATTCATGATAGATAAAGATGAACATTTTCCGCTAGTCCTCTCGCTCGACCCCTATTCTGTGACGTCACCAAAATACGTTCGAGAGAAAAGAGGACTAGGAACTAGTCTGTGGCCACATAGTCAGTTTGTGTTCTCGGGAAGACTGGGGAGAGGCTGGAAACGCAAAAAGGTCCTGCCCAGAATCGTTCTGACCCTTCAAGTGTTCCTGGGATCTAGCGTACATCTACCGTAAACAACACTGAGCGACAGTATATTATATAAAAAGCATAAGGATGATTGAAGATTTTACCAAAGATCTTGGTGATCGAAAGAAGGAAATTATGGAATATATTCCAATTGGAGCTCGAAATGAAAATTTAACCTTTGTTTATAACCTTCAACTTTTGGCAGTTGCAGAAGGAAAGCTAGTGATAAGAAAGCTAGGCTAGTGAACCTTCGTCGATCCGAGGTGAGCAGGCTTGTATTATTCACCCTGTCACTACTAGATTTCTCGTGACGAGTAAAATCATTTGGCGTTAGCCAGAGTAAAATACTAAAAGGCCTCATTTACAGTAGTGAACGGGTTTTGTGAGTTAACAGAGCTGTATTCACAGGGTTCGAGACACTGGTACACCAAACGATCGGAAATTGCGGCTGTCGACTGGGACCTAATCCAGGCTGACCTGGATTAGCTACGCATGCGTAGAACGAATAGCTTGCGTGTAAACGTCATCAATACACGCGAGTCCAAGCGAGGCTGGCGCGAGATGAATCAGGAGCGAAGGAACGTTGTGGTACCTGTGGGTTCATACGATAAAATTAGGAAGATAAAGGACAGTAATGGATCCGTTGAAGAGGATACTAGGGATATTGTAGGATATCAAGCATTTGCTGACTTGAAATCAAACATGGCGGGAAAATTAGACGAAGAACAAGATGCGATCTAGTATCGTAAACTTCCATGTTAAATGACTAAAATCTGTTGTTTGTTGGCCGTTTACTACCCCCAAAAGAAGTCGGGATGTTTTTGGCAGATGTGTGTACCCAATTGGGCTTTAAAACGGATTTTAAAGTTCGAGTTTTAAAGTTTGTAACCTTTGAGGTATCATCGGTTTCAAATTATGAAGCTTAACCATCTAATAAAACCATCCCACAAGCGGGATGTTAAACTTGAACACATAAAGGTAAAAATCCTATAGGGGTGTTGTGCTCGGGGTATTAGAGGTCGGACATTTTCCCGGAGGGTTGTGATTAGGTTTAGGGTTTCCGGAGGGTTGTGATTAGGTTTAGGGTTTCCGGGGGGGGGCGTGATTCGGTTTAGGGTTTCCGGGGGGTGGTATGGGGGTGAGGTTTCGTTTAAAAAGGTTGTCCAATCAGATGGTGGTTTTAATAGTTGGTTAAGCTTCATAATTTGAAGGAAATGATAGCTCGACTTTTACAGTCAAACTGGATGTTCTTTACCGCGCGACCTGGCAATATTGACAGCAACATTGCAATGTTGCCTGGGATAGGTTCTTATATTCTTATATATTCTTATATAAATAAATTCTTAATTTCAGCCTGAGGTTCTTAATAGTGGTAGGTTCTTGTTAGCGGGTTTTTACTGTATTTAAAAAACTCATTAATAATTCATGAGGAAAATACAAAAGAAATCAATACCGTAGCAGAGGTTGTAAATCGGATACAGAATCGTCCTGATTTACATAAACTTTAGCTTCGATTTTCTCGGCTAAAATAGAGTATATCGCTAAAATAGTTGGTGAACTTGATTACTTAGATGCATTTGTATTTTAAGAAAGATACAGCATTCGCAGCCGAGCTGTATCTGATTTACTACGGCTCGCTTGCAGCTCGCCTTGTAAATCAGATACAGATCGGCTGCGAATGCTGTATCTATTACTTAGAATTTAGTAAATAAACATCTCAAACTCATTAATAATTCATGAAAATATTTGGTCATGTGTATGAGTTTTGAAATCCGGTAAATGTCGCGCAAACTGAATTTATAACTAGAAGTTACTATCGCAAGGAAAGTGCTGCCTGAAGGACCAAATGGAGTCCTAATATGCTACTGAAAAATTCTGGATATACTCTGATTTTATACTTATAGTATAGTACAGTAGGTCAACACCAGGGCCTGGCAGCCACGAACAGGAGTGGTGCAGTGCAGAGTCGTGTTGCTTCAAGGTTGCTAGTAGCAGTAACTTTCACTTGCTAGGGTCAGAAGACCCACTTACTACATTTTTCTCAAATGACCTTCAGGCAGGAAAGATTAAACATTGAGGATTAAGATTTTCTGGTGCCGGCTATAGTAATAATTATCCATATTTTTTGATATATCAAATCAACAAACAGCCATGTACATATGCAGATAGATCAATGGGACAAAACAAATAGAAAATATATTTTTCTTTAAAAATAACAGGAACAATAACATGATTAATAGTTTGCAAGATGATAGTGTTCTGAATGTTAGACTACACAGTCAGCAGTTCCACATCTATCAATTTGTATGTTTGTGCATCATTATGGTAATAGTGAGAAAATATATTTTTCTTTAAAAATAACAGGAACAATAACATGATGTACTATTTCAAAAACTCGTTCTGCGTGTTTGATCACGGTATCAAAACACTCGAAAGCTAATGAATCTCGAGGGGTTTCGCCCCTCGAGATTCATTAGCTTTCGAGTGTTTTGATACCGTGATCAAACACGCAGAACGAGTTTTTGAAATGGCTTCTCAAATGAAAGACAATGAACCAATGAGCCACCGTTGTGGGACTTGTGGATGTTTTGTGATACAATTTTACTCAATCGTATCGTGTTTCCTGTTTAATTAACATAAATGAAACCCTAGTGTTTGATGAAGAATCAGATCAAACACTAGTGTTTGATGCAGTGCTTTACCGTGTTTCACAGCCCATTCACGTGACGGAATGGAGCTGTCTAATTGAGTAAAATTCTCATGAATTATTAATGAATTTGAGAATAATAGTTTGCAAGATAAGAAATCAGATAATAAACGGCACAAACAAAGAACCGTTTATTACCACATTTCTTAATTATAAATTCAACGTGAAACCATTGTGTAATCTAATACACACCAATCTCACCAAGTCCCTCTACTATAATTGACGATTGAGAAGCTATTTCATAAACTCGTGTATCGTGTTTTACCAGGGGTTACAAACACTCGAGAACAACAAAAATCACTTGGCCTATTACCTCGTAATTTTCAATGTTCTCTCGTGTTTGTAAAACATTCGAAAACAATAAAAATCACTCGACTTGCAGCCTCGTGATTTTCATTATTCTCTCCTGTTTTACAAACACTCGAGAACAATGAAAACAAGACACCTGGTCAGGCATTCACTCGGGCTACTGCAAAATCACAGTGCCAGGGGCGGCGCGGAGCGTAAATTTTTTGGTATTAGTTATGGTATATAACGTAGGGGGGTCTTTCCACCCCCAGAAAATTTTGAAATCTAGAGGCTCTGAAATGCAATTTCCAGCATTCTACAGAAGATATTTTTTGAAAAAATCAAGTGAGATGAAGATCTAAATGCTAAGCATTTTACGCGGTTCGATGACTTCACGACCAAATTAACGAAACATCCATGGAATTATATCTGTCTGAGACTGTGATGTGACTAATAGTATCGGTAGCAGTACTGATGCGCTGCACGTGTGAATACAGTAGCTTGCGTGATGCGCCGACAATACATATGATCAGCGCAACGTTTTGCGAACGCAGGCGGCCAAGGTATTAGAATCGCAAAACTAATACCTTGTAGGATTACGTTGTTAGTTATACAAATATTCGCATCGTTCTTACCTTTGAAGGAGGACTTATGCCTTTTTTTTGTTAAATATGGATTCAAGAAGGTTTTCCTTTCGTCAGATAAGTTCTAGTCACCATATCAAAGCTTCAAAATTGTTATAAATAATTGCTCTTTGTTTCCATATTATCGAAGTGTTGAACTCCAGTGTTGGGAGCTTTTCCTTGTGAAATAGGCGATACAGCCGATACTACATGGATGATTTATATATTGAGATGTTATATATTGTTAATGTAATGAAGTGAAAAGAATTGCAGACTTCTCGCTGCGAAATAAAAGCAGTTTTAAATCGAAATAGTAAAGCGTCTGACTTTAAAATATAAATATTGTACCACCTGTGGTGAAATTTAACACCGAAAATCCGCGTTTCTTGTCAAGCCAAGGTATTAGTGCTATATATAGTAGGCAGGGATGTGCTCAGAAAATTTTGAGTGCCGGGTGGAAACTTACAGGTCTACAATCGCAGACAGGCTGAGTACCGAAATTTCGAAAACTTGACTTCCAGACGCATGCGTTTTCTAGTCAATTTTAGAGTAGAATTGATCTACTCACTTTAATGTTTGTTTACTCTCTATTGCAGCGTAATTTGTTGATCACACAAGTTGAGCTTTGTGAAATGCATAAACCACAGTAGAAAATAAATACGAATGTCCGATAAACGAAAAACACGTCTGTTTCTTCAGATTTTATAACCTCCACTGACGAAATGAGAACAAACAACACCAGGACAATAAATTCTAATTCATACGATGCTTTTACTTTTTGCGTCGATGATACTGAAAAACCTGCCGGGGTGCCGGGCGGGATTCTAAAAATCTTATTTTGTGCCAGGCGGTGGTGTGTAGTGCCGGGCGGGCCCGCCCAGCGCCGCCCCGCGTGAGCACATCCCTGAGTAGGTGAAGGTGTTTTGCAATCATATATATATATACATGTGCAGGTTGTCACATGCAGTGCTAAGATCTAAAGTCTATTAAACACATTGGTCACAGACAAAAGTCAAAACACAATCCAATTCTCCAATAGAAAACACAATTTGCAATAACAAAACACGATTGCCTGTATTTATTAACGTATTTCCACACATGTACACACGGTTCATATGTCGAGTCTCTTCAGGTATTAAATATCAACACAACTATAAACGGCGTGTGCGATTGTAAGTGTATATAATATCAAGATACTTGCCAGCGACATTACTGACCAATAACTATGTCTGTGAACACACAGAACACATCCGAGACGAGTGATCGGACATCAGGAAAGCAAAGAAAGAAAGTATTATTTCCACACATGTACAGCGTTCAATTTGTCAAGTCTCTTCGCCTTTATATTACACAGCTTCATGTTTACCTAGAAAATGTCACCTGCAAGTTCATTTGCAATGGCGTGTGCGATTGTAAGCGTATATAATTATATCAAGATACTTGCCAGCGACGTTACTGCCCAACAACTATGTATGTGAACAATGAACAAAACACACAAAACGCATCCGAGACGAGAAAGGGCACTCACTAGTCGTGCACTAGCTGGTCACATGCATAGATATAGTCACGTGCCTCAGTTTCGCAAAGCTTATTGGTCAATATCGCCAGCGGCCGCGCGGAGGACTAATAACGCGTCGCAAAAAAATAATAAAAATAAAAATAATCGCGAAACCTAGACTCGTCTACCTGCGGTAGCCCGAGTAATAGAGAGCTTAAGCAACAGACGTTTTACAGCCACGGATGGCGTTTTAATTCAATAGCATTTTTCATTCAAAACAATGATAATGAGCAATTTAAAATTTCAAGAGCAAAGTGAACGCCGTCGTCGTTCTACACAAGACGTCATTGAGAGCATTTTCACGTTCTTGAGACGACGGGAACTTCTACAACGCTGAAGCCTGTCATCGTTGTTTTACTACAATGAGACATACTTTTAAAGTAGACTGAAACTTGTATTTTAAGGGGGATAATTTCATTACATTACTGAATATAAAATAAAGGAATAAAGATGAAATTTAAGCTTATAAGCTAACAGTTTAGATATGAGATTATTCATAGCCTTTGTTTTGGGTAAAAAAAGTATTTTCAAAGAATACGCGGTTCAGTAGTTGTGTATTGTATTCCTGTTCTTCCGGTCACCGTCCATGTCTCAAAAACGCCTAATATGCTTAAGCTCTCTATTTACTCGGTTAACGGCCTCGTGATTTTCATTGTCCTCTCGTGTTTGTAACCCTTGGTAAAACACTCCCACTCGTTTATGAAATATTACTTCTTTATAGCAAAATAGCAAGGTGAACAGCCTCTAAGCTATCCTTTGTTCATCGTTTTCTCTTACATACTCCTTTTAACTTCATGTCTCATAATTTCTCCTTCCCTCATTTGTGCGAAGGGCTTTGGTGTCGCTGCTCGTTCAACGCAAGATTGCCGTCGTGCCAATCCCACCGACATTGTGTGTTTCCATCAAGCGGACACCGGCGAATACATTAGATCCGAAGACACCTTAACCTAATCAAATAGCATAATTGTTGGAAGGAACATCGACTTATTCAGAACTATCAAAATATGAGATAATGACGTCATATAATGTGACGTCATTTTATGTGACGTCATTTGATGTGACCATTGTGACGTCATCAAAAAATCTAAAATCTAATTTATAAACTTTTATTTTCATGTTTTCAAGATCGTTGTCAGTTGTAAGTTTTCATTGAAAAATGAGTCGAGGGGAGTTTGTGACAATGGCTCTTCTCTCAATACAACAACAACAGTGATTATAATTTTGTTAGTTTTTGCTGTACATGCTGTTGTAAGTTAAAGTGCCTATGTCATCCTCAGGGACTTTACATATTTATACTAATTGGAACATTCTGGGAAGATTTGTAATATATCTTCTCAGGCGAACATTTCATCTTCATGGATTTTTTTACCGTTAAAGTTGACGGAAGTGACGTCGAAAGAGGAATTTGTCTATATGAAAACCTTTACAGATTCCTCTTTTGACGTCACTTCCGTCAACTTCAACGGCAAAAAAATCCATGAAGATGAAATTTTCGCCTGAGAAGATATATTACAATTCTTCTCAGAACGTTCCAAACATCCTAAATGTGTAAAATCCACAACCATGATATAGGCACTTTAATACTCGGAACTGTAGACGAAAATCGAAGCCCCAACCTTAATACAAACGCTATCCATGAAGTCACTACAGAACTGATATAAACACATCTGAATTGTAGTGGCTCAATGGTTAGATCGTCTCCCATTAGAGCTCAGAGTTTTACAATCAAGACAGTCTTTTTAGGCCTAAAATAGCAAAACAAACAGGAACTAACAAAACTTCAGAAACTCCAAGCTAACGTTCTGATACCAACAATCACCATGTTGTTGTTGTTGTTGTTGTTGATGATGATGATGATTTTTCGACATATTAACAATTCACAAGTTCTGCTTGTTCATGTACAGTTCATATTTAAAACAATGAGACTTCGTATCTTACCAGAACTGATAAATTAGCACAACAAGCAAACCAGCTCGGCTGGGCGAGCTAGCTCTTCTCATGTAAACACAATAAAAATCATCTTGGCAAAGCGGGCTAGCTCGGGTACCCGGGCTTGGCTCGCCTCCATATAACACCCTCTTATGTGTCCAGTATAATACTACTTTGCTGTTGACGTTAGAAAAAGGTCAGGCATTGAACTCTAAGTAAACTGGAACGCTAACTCCATAAGTCTATGAATGGATGAAGCCAAAAATCTTTAAAGGGCAATAGCACTAAAAATTAAGTTTGTCTAATTTGGAAAAACTCATAAAATTGTAATAGAACATCCTTAACAACTTTTTTGTATCTCTCTTCGTTTTCAAGATATGTCAATTTGTTTGATATGTAAATGAGATGGTCTCTGACGTCAGGTGTGGGGTAAAATATTTTCACAAGTAGCAAAACCAGTTATATCTCTAAGTTTGTTCAGCGAAATCATTTGAAACTGTGCACATAAAAACTCCTTGCGACGCTGAACATTTCATGTTAGATATGTAAGTGATTTTGCTCTGTATGAAAATATTTTACCCCACACCTGACGTCAGAGACCATCTCATTTACATATCAAACAAATTGAAATCTCTTGAAAACGCAGAAATATACGAAAAAGTTGTAAAGGATCTTCTATTACAATTTTATGAGTTCTTTCAAATTAGACAAACTTAATTTTTGTTGCCAATCCCCTTTAAATGTTAGTTTTTCTGAGTTTTGAGCTGAAATACTTAACGCTGAACGTTGGGCTGTATATGAAACTGAAGCTATTGAAAAATGCTATTTGGTATAGAAACTTCAAAACTTTAGCTATATTTTTTAATTATTTCCCTTTTAGCTAAAGTTTTGAAGTTTCTATACCAAATAGCATTTTTCAATAGCTTCAGTTTCATATACAGCCCAACGTTCAGCGTTAAGTATTTCAGCTCAAAACTCAGAAAAACTACAACAAGTTCATTTCCCAGTGAAATATGGTCGAACATTTACTACATTTTAAAAAGTTTAAAATAACAAGGAAACTTATACTATACATCAAATTGAAGCCAATGCTATTTCTAAAAACATACGTATAAAACAATGTATTTCAATCCGTTGTTTTGGAGTAATTTGTTATCGTCCCAAACAAAATATATGGCAGGTAGTCGTATGCAGTGAGCTCAGACATAACTCAAGTGTTATCTTTGCCTCGTCGATTGGAGCACAACCAAACTCATCCCAAACTCCACTATAACACTAATCCTAAACCTAATCACAACCCTTCGGCAACCCTAAACCTGATTACAACCCCACCAGCAACCTTAAACCTGATTACAACCCCACCAGCAACCTTAAACCTGATTACAACCCCACCAGCAACCTTAAACCTGATTACAACCCCACCGGCAACCCTAAACCTGATTACAACCCCACCAGCAACCTTAAACCTGATTACAACCCCACCAGCAACCTTAAACCTGATTACAACCCCACCAGCAACCTTAAACCTAATCACAACCCTTCGGCAACCCTAAACCTGATTACAACCCCACCAGCAACCTTAAACCTGATTACAACCCCACCGGGAAGAGGCCATGAAATTCCTTCCGCCAGCTAAAGGTAATTACGTAATGCATTTAATCATAGTTGGTGGAGGGGGATGCTTTGGAAGCTCCATTGTCTTTCAAGATTATGCAATGGTCATGTTATTGTGTTCATGTTGGAGGAAGGCAATTGGTTGAAGAAAGGAAATTCTATGGACACGTGACGACAAAGGACTACCCAACGAACAAAGGACTTACGACACGTGACGACGAAGGACTACACAACGAACAAAGGACGTACAACACGTGACGACGAAGGACTACACAACGAACAAAGGACGTACAACACGTGACGACGAAGGACTACACAACGAACAAAGGACTTACGACACGTGACGACGAAGGACTACACAATGAACAAAGGACTTACGACACGTGACGACGAAGGACTGCACTAATTAAACCCAAACGTTGCTATTGGATGACTGCTTCATTATACAGAAAATACAATACGTTCAGTGACCGTGAAATTAGACAAATTGAACAAAACCATAGAACAATGACTTTTCCCAAGTTTCCAAACGATCTCCTTCCACTAACTATGATTTAATACGTTGTAATCTTGATAGTCCGTCGAGGTATTTCTTTCTTTGAAGTACAGTCAAACCTGTATTAAGCGGACACCCTGTATTAAGCGGAAACTCTGTATTAAGCGGACACTCTGTATTAAGCGGTCACTCTGTATTAAGCGGACACCCTGTATTAAGCGGAAACTCTGTATTAAGCGGACACTCTGTATTAAGCGGTCACCCTGTATTAAGCGGACACTCTGTATTAAGCGGACACTCTGTATTAAGCGGACACTCTGTATTAAGCGGTCACTCTGTATTAAGCGGTCACTCTGTATTAAGCGGTCACCCTGTATTAAGCGGACACCCTGTATTAAGCGGACACTCTGTATTAAGTTGCCCTCCATTAAGCGGACACCCTGTATTAAGTGGCCCTCCATTAAGCGGACACCCTGTATTAAGTGGCCCTCTGTATTAAGTTGCCCTCCATTAAGCGGACACCCTGTATTAAGTGGCCCTCCATTAAGCGGACACCCTGTATTAAGCGGACACTCTGTATTAAGCGGCCCTCCATTAAGCGGACACCCTGTATTAAGCGGCCCTTATTAAGCGGACACCCTGTATTAAGTGGCCCTCCATTAAGCGGACACCCTGTATTAAGCGGACGGTTCCCAAAGTCCCGAATTGAATCCCATGTTAACCATACAAAGGTCACCTCTATTAAGCGGACACCTCTATTAAGCGGACGCGGACACCTAAATCAGTGTAAAACGATACCAAATCCCTGTATTAAGCGGACAGTGTTTTCTTTTACTCATTTATTTAACATATGTTTCTCCTTAAGATGGTAGATATTAGATTAGCGTCTTCCTGTTTTCAATGTCTCACGACGGAAATCAATAAATACATGACAATCAGTATACTGTCTTGCATATTTTTCTAAACTGCGTTTGGTTCGAGTTAATGTTACTATTTATTGGAGACTTGGACTCCAACGTCAAAGTTCTCAGTAGCGGTCACACATTTGTATTACGAATATCGTTTATTGGTTTCTATATTAGCTTAATAAAACCGTATCTGGAATCCGGGGGGTACGGGAATGGGTGCGAGATTGACAGTGGTCCTGGGTACGAGAACCTCTATTAAGAGGACACCTCTATTAAGCGGACACTAACCAATTCCCCGAGGGTGTCCGCTTAATACAGGTTTGACTGTATATCAAAACATTTGATCATTAAATCTACAGTGTTACAGTATGTCTCTAAATATAGTCCGACCGATGCATGCGACGACTTTTTAGTCAAATGGGGAGCATTAAGGTAGTGCTGATTACATGAGCCTGGGGTAGCCCGGTTAACTGGGCTGACTTGCGTCACGAAATTCTTTCCTCGGCCGTAAAAGGAGATTTGAATTAACGTTTAGATTTGTTTACATCTAAACTAAACCAATTCTTCTTTGTAAATTTAGTTTAAGCGAGTTTTAAAACCACAGTAAGATCCTAATCAATCGCGTGAGCCAAGTTCACCGGGCCAGCCCGCCTCATATGTAAGCCCCTTTGAAGCTCACGAGGCCAACACATATGACGAGGCCCTTCGTTGTGTAGGCCAACACGTATGATTGAATGAATACAATGTTTGATTGCACTCGTTCCGGAATTATGCAAATAAGTATAATGGGCGCAGTTAGGCATTTCTTCTGCACGGAGAATCTTGTGGTCAATTCTCAACAAAATTTTACCAATGGGTTGGTCCTTGGTCTATGAACAATCTTTCCACAAACTTTAATGAAAATCTGTGCAGTATACTTTGTGAGATATCCTGGCGACAGACACAGACAGACAGACAGACAGACACAGACACAGACACAGACACAGACAGACAGACAGTCAGTCAGTCAGTCAGTCAGTCAGTCAGTCAGTCAGTGATGAAACCTGGCAGAATGTAACAAAACGCTGTGCATCATGTTAACCCATTCAACCCTGAATTCGCTTTTAGTATTTTACTCTGGCTAATTTATTATTTTCGTACCCAGGGTCGTATCTCCGCTCGGAGATAAGACCCCGGTTACGATGTCCACACCAATCTGTTTTAAAACAGAGACGTTATATATCATACACGAGGAGGAGTGTTTCATCAGGATTTACAAACACCGAGACTTTTGTTGAAAACCGAGGCGAAGCCGAGGTTTTGGAACAAATTTCGAGGTGTTTGGAATCCTGATGAAACACTCTTCCGAGTGTATGATATAGCTTCTCAAACAAATGGAAAATACAAGTTTGAGAGTCCAAAACACGTGCATAAACAATTCGGGAAAAGAATGAAACTAAATGTTATGCATAGTTAAACATTCTGACAATCAAAAACTGTTACCAAATAAATAGCAACAGTTGTTGCTATGGCAACGATAACGTTTCAAAATGGCTGGCAATTACGGTTCTAACTAATTTAATTCGAAAAAAAACTTTGGTGACCCCCCATTTTTTTTTTATTAAAACTTTTCTCAAAGTATGAGTAATCAATAGGCCGATTTAAAAAAAATTCTGTAGATCCAAATTTTTAAAAATTAACAAACGCCGGATTAGTATTAAAAAGTCTCCATTTTCGTTTGAAAGTGGACAAAGGGCCGTTGCCACCAATTTTGAAGTGGTCCGGTTGGTCGTGGTGGATGCGAGCGCCTAAGCCACGAGAAATTTCTTGGGGCGTCATTTGATTTTCTAAGGCTCTGAAACGCTACTTCCTGCATATCATAAATCAATATTAAGCGAAACTGATGATATGCAGTGCAAGATAACCGCAATATTACTCTTACACTAAAGAAACCAACCGTAATACTAACCCTAATAATAATAATATTAATACTATAGTCTAAACTAACGCTATAGCTATAATACTCGCGCACAGCCTTGAGAAAAAATTTTTGGTGCTCCGGAAAGAGGTCAGGTTTGAAACCGGACCAACCGTATGACATTCACCATGGTAACAATCTAGCGCCCATTCTTTCTAGTAATTAGGCAATTTCCGTTTTTGTGGCCGATGTTTGTCTGTGATGTAATAGAGATTCGTAATACTTGAAACTAAAATTGAGAGATGGAGGAAGATTACTCATTCGTGCCACCGCGAGTTTCGCATTTAAAAGGCAAGAAAGTCAGGGCAAGATTGTCAAAGAACGAAGCCGAAGACCTCAGTGCAAAACGTAATGACGAATGCCGTACTCGAGATAGCGAGTTCGCTGATATGAAAGAGCGGTCGAGATTATTCGAATGTGAGTTCAACCAGGAAGAGTTACACGACCGTATCCTCGTTGTTCAAGTAATGCCAGATGACTACGAAATGCAAGAATTACAAGCTAGGCTTGAGGTGTACGAAACGGAGCAAAATAGAGGAAAGTCGCCGAAGTTTGATGATGTCATTGAGAATGAGAATGAGAGCGAACTTGATTTAGAAAGTCACAGGGTCTGTCGCAATGAAGACGCGAGCGACGAAGGGCTAAATGAAAGCCGTTCAGACGAACAGCCTATTGAGACTTTTCCGAGCGTTTCTTACAACAGTAGCGTTAAATGGCAAGAAACTAGCCCTGACGATGAGCTGATCTTTGAAAGAGAAACTGATAGCGAAAGCGGAAGTGGTACTGTTTTGAAAGGCCTCAGCGATAGTGAAACCGAGGTCTTTCCTTCGAGTCTTCCACAAAGCCATTGGAGTCGCTCCCCAAGCGAGGTCGCGACCGAGTCAAAGTTTGGTGAGATGCTGAGCGAAAATTTTGAGTCTCTGTCAGATTTCGATGGTGAAAAGCCCGCAGACGAGTCGTTGGAGAGATGCGGAAGTGTCGAAGAAATTAGTTTCGAAGAAAACGAAACCGGAAGTGATTGTGCAGAAGCGTGCGGTGTTCGTGCAGAAGCGTGCGGTGATCGTGCAGAAGCGTGTGGGCTTTTTTCAGAAGCGTGCGGGGTTCGTACGGAAGCGTTTGATGATCTCCGTACAAAAGCGTGTAGTTTTCCTTCAAAAGCGTTCAGTGTTCGTACCGAAACGTATAGTTTTCCTGCAGAAGCGTGTGGTGTTCGCGTGTTGAGAGAACACCGTGTTTTCGTGCACGCTTGTTGGCTGGCCGTCAACAGCTCCTACTTTCGTAGCCTGCTATTCCAATCTGGCATGAAGGAATGCTCTTCGAAAGAATTCTGTATGAAAATCACGGAATCTGAGGAAACCGCGTTCATGGTCCTCATTGAATCCATTTACAATCCAATTATCTTGCACAACCTTGACATTAACACGCTTCTGGCCGTTCTAAGGCTCTCCGTAAAATATGACGTCAAATTCTCGTCTCGTAAAGCCGCGCGTGTCTTACAAGCAATGCCGCTGACTCTCGAAATCTGCGAAGCAGTCCTTGAGGCGATGGGCAAAGGGGGAATGCCTGATATGGATGACATAATGGAAAAACTTGAAGAGGTCCTTTTCCGAGAGTTTACGCCGCTCGACGACACCTGGGAATCTGATAAGTTCGCGAGTCTTTCCAAAGGGGCGATACGAGTCTTACTCGGCAGCGACAAGCTCGAGGTGCAATCGGAAAACACCGTTTTCGTCGCCTTAATGCGATGGATTGCGAAGCACTCCGAAGTCTACGGAGATTTGGCGGAGTGCTCCGATCTCGTAAATCTGGTCCGATTCGGCTTCATCAAGCCGAGTTATCTACACGATGTCGTACGAGAGCACGAAATCGCCAACCGGCTGGATAATTTTGACGCGGTTTATTTGGCGGCGATAACCCACCACGCTTTACCGGAAAAACGTCGACGTACTCCCAGAAAACGGCGGCAGTGCCACGTCACGCCCACGACACCTACTTACATGTGGATTCTGGATGTCGAACCGGAGATGTTTGACTTTGACGAAGAGAATTCGATCAATTGTCGCTTGTCGTCGACTTTCTGGTTTTTCGGTTATCAAATGCACCTCAGACTCGACTTGTCTCCGATGGAGGATTCCACCCGATTAACTTTGGTCGTGGAGAATATGTCCGAAGATGGTTCCGTCCGGTTAGCGTACGATGTCGACGTGAAGTTCTCCAATGGCTTGCACAAGAGTTATACCAGCGATCCGTTCGTCTACCGGGGGAAACGACCATCCCGGGGAAAGAACCCGTTCCATGAGAAATACTCCTTGGAAGAGATAAAGGAAATTCTGTTGGGTGGCTCTGTCCGTGTGACGATTATCTTCGAAATTTCTATCGAGAAATTAGTTGATTGAGTGACTTTTTTTAAAGTTTTGTGGAAGTGTATAATTAAAGGGTGTATGCAGCGAAAAATAAGTTTTGGAGAGACTCTTTTATTTAAAATAACTTTTGAAGTTATAAAGATGGACGTTTGCAGCTCTTCCATATCTCACTTCGTTCTTGAGATATTGCGATTTGTTTTATATGTAAATAATTAACAATTATTGGACGAGGTTGAGCAAAATATCGTGATTTGTCAGTGGCGAGCAGATCAGTTATTTGCCGATGCCGAAGGCAGAGGCAAATAACTGAACTGCGAGACACTGGCAAATCACGATATTTTGTGAAAACCGTGTTCAATAGTTGTTTTATTATTCGATTTATTTTTTATTTGACATTGTTTACCTGTAATTATGTCCATTCATTTCTTTCCAGCTTGGCTGAACGAGCGATTTACGTTTGCCGAAATTGAGTGTAACGCGCATGAGTAAAATATTATTTGCTGCAAAACAACATCTCCGACTAATGCGCATGAGCAGACTGTTATTTGTAGGCAGTTATTTGCAGGTGACGTAGCGGTCCCTCAACCAATTAAAAGGAAGATAAAAATAAATCGAATAATAACATCACTTAGACGTCACACTGCATAATGACTTGTTGGAAAACCTTGAGTACCAATTTGAGATTATTTAACGAAATCACTTTTAACTGTGCATGTGCTTCAAGTGATTTACTTGAATTATTGCAAGAATAGACATGATTTTCCAACATGTCATTATACAGTGTGACGTCTAATTAACAGTTATACCATGAGCTCGAGTCGTATATGAGCTCATAGCCAACGAGGCGCTTCGCCGTGTTGGCTATTAGTTCGTATACGACGAGAGCGAATGGTATAACTGTTTTATTATATAGCCAAGCACTGTACAAGAGACAAAATTACAGCGAAATGTTTCAAACGACAAACTTCCGGCATAGGCAACAGGCAACTAATACTTCCGCCATGCGTAATGATACATTCACACAGAATTTCTCGCTGAGCTGTTCGGCAAACAGCTTCAGTGAAATGTTGCATAAATGTTGCTCGATAGGCAAAAAATGTGTTGAGCAGATCAACAAAAAAGATCAAAAGGTACCTTTATGAAGTCAAAAGGTGGGTCAGTTGTTTATATTAGCGTTGCTGTCGTGAAAAAGGTTTTGATTTCATGCAAAAATGAAACTGAAACACCTTCGGCAGTGAAACTAAATTACTTAGTTGGTTGTTTTTGAAAAAGAACATGCTTTTTACTACTCCAAATGCTTATCTAAATAAAAAAAGTCTCTTTACTGGTGATCTCCTACGAAATGTGTGTTATAAGCTTGATTTTAACCGCGAGTTTCTTTGTTTGGCAACAAATTAATATCAACCCGCTAATTTAGTCGTGTTTCTGAAGTAAAAAGACGTAATTTTTAGGTGAATTTTACCATTTGACATGCTAAATTGTGTATTTGTTAATGTATTTTTACACAATGTTGTTTTTTTATACATTGGTTTGAGGGTGTTGATGTTTTTCTGTATAAAAATCCGTCAATTTCAACTCTTTTCGGCAGTTTAAAAAACATGCCGCCATCTTGTTTTTCCTCTACTAGCAGGATATGAGCTGATAGCCTAGTAGTAGGGAACCAATCAGATTACGCAAAAGCTCATCCGATAGCATGCTATATAATAAGTGATGTTATTTGCATATAAAACAAATCTCAATATCTAAAGAACGAAGTGAGATATGGAAGAGTTGCAAACGCCAATCTTGATAACTTCAAAAGTTCTTTGAAATAAGAGAGTCTCTCCCGAACTTATTTTTCGCTGCATAAGCCCTTTAAAGCCTGGTGCGCACACACGCTACGATTTTAGTCGGCAGATTATTTATACAGAATCGGAAATTGCACAGACAATCGGCCACTTTCATGGGGCAGTCCGCAGGCCACGTGCGTGCTGCCTCAAGTTGTTGGCCGAACTCGTCTGGAAATTTCAATACTAAATTCTAAACAGACACACACGCAAAACAATAACAAGTGAACTGTCCATATATAGCCAAAAACAAAATGAAGACAAAATCAATAAAAGTTATCTGATAGTTGAGATCTTTATTCACGCTCCATAGTTGATAATTTGGATTTGTTTTATGTCAACTCGTCACTTCGTCAGTCGTCAAGTATACTTTCCACGACTGATTCGAACTTTAAAATCCATTGAAAGGCCAATTTGTTACACACATCTGCAAAAAAACCAAACCCGACTTCTTTTGGGGGTAGTAAACAGCCAACAAACAACAGATTTTAGTCATTTAACATGGAAGTTTAGTAGTTTACGATACTAAATATTTGATTTCAAGTCAACAAATGCTTGATATCCTACAATATCCCTAGTATCCTCTTCAACGGATCCATTATTTTCCTTTATCTTCCTAATTTTATCGTATGACCCCACATGTACCACAACGCTCATTCGCTCCTCATTCTTCGCTCCTCATTCATCTCGCGCCTGCCTCGCTTGGTCTCGCGTGTATTGATGACGTTTACACGCAAGATATTCGTTCTACGCATGCGTAGCTAATCCAGGTCAACTTGGATTAGATCCCAGTCGACAGCCGCAATTTCCGATCGTGTGAATGGCTTCCGTAGCTCAGTGGTCAGAGCACTGCACTAGCATCACAGGATCGCGGGTTCAATTCCTAGCCTTGCTAGCTCTTACAATATGTGCAATCCCTCGCTTGCAGATATTGTAAGAATGCAATGTCAACATTTTGATCATAATTACTACCTTAGAACACAACCAATTAACAAATTTATTACAAATACAGAACAATTTTTAAATTTTATAACAGCTAAATATTATTGATGTATATATACGTTTTAGGCATATATATATATATATACTTTATACTCTATGTAATTAGACTTGTACATACATACTTTATACCGTGTGATTCAGTTTAACATTGCAATACGGGTTAATAAACAGATTATTATTATCTGACATTCCAGTGAGAAATTATGTGAACATGGTTCCCTTTCTTTAGTAGAGTGCTCTACATACTTAAATTTATACCTAATTGGTACAAAACGTTCTTGGACCAAGTCTAAAACATGTAAGCTAATGGACAAATATGTATTCCAACTAGACTGTTCACGGATATTTCCTACAGTGATCTTCATTCTTTTACCACACGACCAAAATACATCAGACGCTAATTCAGTGTCTGCGCGATATCATCCACATTAAAAACTCAATCTGTCCAATAAAACGGACTCAAGTGCTTGGGTAAAACCCTGTCCACTGCCGTTTTCCGCTCTACAGGTTTGACTTTCAAACGCTCCTTTGCATCTTCTTGTAATCCATGATAAGTCACTCCTTTAAAAAAAACTTCATTAAAGTGGAGCATCTTGGTGGCGATGGGGTGATGTTGGACAACACAGTTTAAGTAATCTATGGTCAAAAATTCAAATCGAACCGCGGAAAGCAGAGGCGACGCAGTTAAATCTTCACTGGATTTGTCCAACTCGTTGAACTTAATCCAATCCATTAGGGCGTGAAACACAGTGTTTTCTGACTGAGTCGTAAGATCATCACTGCTTAATAAACACGACACCAACACTTCGGATAAATTCACGAAGCTCTCCCTCTGCCACGTTTCGTCAAAAGGGCTGAAGGTTTCGACCAAGAAAGCAGTGATCGTGTCAATCAGGTCTTCCACATCTATCATATTCTGCTTCACCCTTATGACCAGTACCATCTCCTCGCAGTCTTCTATGGACGTTGCGTTCGTTTTCAAAACATATTTGCATTTCCTGAACACAAACTTTACTTGATACTTGTCAGCCAGTTCAAGGACAACCAGAAGATCGTCAACACTGGCTTCGTTTAAGATATCTGGCCTGTACATCGCCTCGAGTAGCAACAAATGACCTTTCTCTTCACACTCGGAGATCTTGAGATGAACTTCTTTCAAATGTGATTCACTCAGTCCAGAGTAAAATAATGAGCGGAAATAACTGCTGTGTACGGCTAGCCAAGAACTATGTACGAAGATCTTGTGTTGTCTTGGGAGATCACTATTACTGAAATCACTAAGTGTAGTCGATGAACATAGTTCCCCCACTGGGCCTCTCTCTGCCTCTGTTAAAGCTTCGACGCTGGATACGTCCGCTTCACACCCAGTCGTCAACTTTCCGGCTTCGAACGGACTCTGGTTATTTTCCTTGTCTGTGTTGGATTCCTCGTCGCCAGTCAACGATACAGCGATCTGATTTGGCTCGCATTCATCTTTCAAGACATCGAGGACCAAGACTCGATCGTGAAGGTCAGGTTTATTGTATTCCAGAGCGTAGATATTGGAAAGTTCTTCAAAATCAGACGCCGTGAAACTCGGTATTGATTGGGAAGACAGCATGTTTTTTCTGAAAAGCACTGTTATCGGGGTGAATTAATTTACCGCACTACTGCCTGCAGCTGCACATTTATCACAGCTGGAGAAAAATCTCGTGTCCATTGCCCCGAACATCGGCTAACCAACAAATGCACAATAGTTACAGTGAGAAGAAAGAGGAAGAGAGGAAAGAGACGACAAAAACAACACTCGTTTTACGGCCATTTTCCCTGCTTACTACGCAGGAGTTAGCCGCAGTTTCCACAGCAGTTTCCTCTACTTCTCTCTCTTGCGCCTGCTCCCTTTTTAGACCACACTCTCTCGTGTCCCTCTCCACAACTCCTGACTCCGTGTTGTCCTTGACCTTCCTCTCACACCTACCACCTCGTATGACATGCCTTTTTTCACCCAGTCACCATCATCGTTCCGTATACATGCCCCAGCCATCTCAACCGGTTCCGCTTCACAACATCAGTCACCAACTCAATCCCCATTCTTTCTCTCAACAACACACTCGGGACTCTACCCCACAAAGATACACCACACATCCATCGTATCATCCTCATCTCTGTTCTCTCCAATCTTGCCCTCTGCTCCATGTTCATGGCCCATGACTCGCTTCCATACACCTTTGCACTCCTCACACATGTCACAAACACTTTCCCTTCAAGTTTTAATGACATTCCTTCCTTGTCATGGCTGGCCATACACAGCAGTTACTTCCGCTCTTTATTTTACTCTACTGAGTGAATTTTACTCTACTGAGTGAATAGTCTTGATAGTCATTCGAGGTTTTTATCTCTTTGAAGTATGTCAAAACATTTGATTAATAATTTTTAATTCTATTTAAAGTGCCTATGAAACGAAAATTAAGTTTGTCTTATCTGAAAGAACACTTAGAATGACAGAGTAACATCTTTTGCAGTTTTTCGTTTCCTTGCTTCGTTCTTGAGATAGTTGCATAATGAGTTATCGAAAAAGTTATATATGTTTTGCTATTATCAAATTTAATAATCACTTGAAAATCTACATGTTTAGTGTTGTGGGCGAAACACACCCACATGCTTCATTCAAATTAATTTTGTTTGATAATCGAAAAGATATCTAACCTTCTCTGATAACTCATTATGCACGGTGACGTCAAAATGTTTAATTTGCACATCAAACCACCTGAAATATCTCGATAACGAAGAAAAAAATTTTGGTGCTCCGGAAAGTGGTCAGGTTTGAAACCGGACCAACCGTATGACATTCACCATGGTAACAATCTAGCGCCCATTCTTTCTAGTAATTAGGCAATTTCCGTTTTTGTGGTCGATGTTTGTCTGTGATGTAATAGAGATTCGTAATACTTGAAACTAAAATTGAGAGATGGAGGAAGATTACTCATTCGTGCCACCGCGAGTTTCACATTTAAAAGGCAAGAAAGTCAGGGCAAGATTGTCAAAGAACGACGCCGAAGACCTCAGTGCAAAACGTAATGACGAATGCCGTACTCGAGATAGCGAGTTTGCTGATATGAAAGAGCGGTCGAGATTATTCGAATGTGAGTTCAACCAGGAAGAGTTACACGACCGTATCCTCGTTGTTCAAGTAATGTCAGATGACTACGAAATGCAAGAATTAGAAGCTAGGCTTGAGGTGTACGAAACGGAGCAAAATAGAGGAGAGTCGCCGAAGTTTGAAGATGTCATTGAGAATGAGAGCGAACTTGATTTAGAAAGTCACAGAGTCTGTCGCAATGAAGAAGCGAGCGGCGAAGGGCTAAATGAAAGCCGTTCAGACGAACAGCCTATTGAGACTTCTCCGACCGTTTCTTACAATAGTAGCGTTAAATGGCAAGAAACTAGCCCTGACGATGAGCTGAATCAGCTGATCTTTGAAAGAGAAACTGATAGCGAAAGCGGAAGTGGTATTGTTTTGAAAGGCCTCAGCGATAGTGAAACCGAGGTCTTTGCTTCGAGTCTTCCACAAAGCCATTGGAGTCGCTCCCCAAGCGAGGTCGCGACCGAGTCAAAGTTTGGTGAGATGCTGAGCGAAAATTTTGAGTCTCTGTCAGATTTCGATGGTGAAAAGCCCGCAGACGAGTCGTTGGAGAGATGCGGAAGTGTCGAAGAAATTAGTTTCGAAGAAAACGAAACCGGAAGTGATTGTGCAGAAGCGTGCGGTGTTCGTGCAGAAGCGTGCGGTGATCGTGCAGAAGCGTGTGGGCTTTTTTCAGAAGCGTGCGGGGTTCGTACGGAAGCGTTTGATGATCTTCGTACAAAAGCGTGTAGTTTTCCTTCAAAAGCGTTCAGTGTTCGTACCGAAACGTATAGTTTTCCTGCAGAAGCGTGTGGTGTTCGCGTGTTGAGAGAACACCGTGTTTTCGTGCACGCTTGTTGGCTGGCCGTCAACAGCTCCTACTTTCGTAGCCTGCTATTCCAATCTGGCATGAAGGAATGCTCTTCGAAAGAATTCTGTATGAAAATCACGGAATCTGAGGAAACCGCGTTCATGGTCCTCATTGAATCCATTTACAATCCAATTATCTTGGACAACCTTGACATTAACACGCTTCTGGCCGTTCTAAGGCTCTCCGTAAAATATGACGTCAAATTCTCGTCTCGTAAAGCCGCGCGTGTCTTACAAGCAATGCCGCTGACTCTCGAAATCTGCGAAGCAGTCCTTGAGGCGATGGGCAAAGGGGGAATGCCTGATATGGATGACATAATGGAAAAACTTGAAGAGGTCCTTTTCCGAGAGTTTACGCCGCTCGACGACACCTGGGAATCTGATAAGTTCGCGAGTCTTTCCAAAGGGGCGATACGAGTCTTACTGGGCAGCGACAAGCTCGAGGTGCAATCGGAAAACACCGTTTTCGTCGCCTTAATGCGATGGATTGCGAAGCACTCCGAAGTCTACGGAGATTTGGCGGAGTGCTCCGATCTCGTTAATCTGGTCCGATTCGGCTTCATCAAGCCGAGTTATCTACACGATGTCGTTCGAGAGCACGACATCGCCAACCGGCTCGATAATTTTGACGCGGTTTATTTGGCGGCGATAACCCACCACGCTTTACCGGAAAAACGTCGACGTACTCCCAGAAAACGGCGGCAGTGCCACGCCACGCCCACGACACCTACTTACATGTGGATTCTGGATGTCGAACCGGAGATGTTTGATTTTGACGAAGATAATTCGATCAATTCTCGCTTGTCGTCGACTTTCTGGTTTTTCGGTTATCAAATGCACCTCAGACTCGACTTGTCTCCGATGGAGGATTCCACCCGATTAACTTTGGTCGTGGAGAATATGTCCGAAGATGGTTCCGTCCGGTTAGCGTACGATGTCGACGTGAAGTTCTCCAATGGCTTGCACAAGAGTTATACCAGCGATCCGTTCGTCTACCGGGGGAAACGACCATCCTGGGGAAAGAACCCGTTCCGTGAGAAATACTCCTTGGAAGAGATAAAGGAAATTCTGTTGGGTGGCTCTGTCCGTGTGACGATTATCTTCGAAATTTCTATCGAGAAATTAGTTGATTGAGTGACTTTTTTTAAAGTTTTGTGGAAGTGTATAATTAAAGGGTGTATGCAGCGAAAAATAAGTTTTGGAGAGACTCTTTTATTTAAAAGAACTTTTGAAGTTATAAAGATGGACGTTTGCGGCTCTTCCATATCTCACTTCGTTCTTGAGATATTGCGATTTGTTTTATATGTAAATAATTAACAATTATTGGACGGGGTTGAGCAAAATATCGTGATTTGTTAGTGGCGAGCAGATCAGTTTTTTGCCGATGCCGAAGGCAGAGGCAAATAACTGAACTGCGAGACACTGACAAATCACGATATTTTGTGAAAACCGAGTTCAATAATTGTTTTATTATTCGATTTATTTTTTATTTGACATTGTTTACCTGTAATTATGTCCAATCATTTCTTTCCAGCTTGGCTGAACGAGCGATTTACGTTTGCCGAAATTGAGTGTAACGCGCACGAGTAAAATATTATTTGTTGCAAAACAACATCTCCGACTAATGCGCATGAGCAGACTGTTATTTGTAGGCAGTTATTTGCAGGTGACGTAGCGGTCCCTCAACCAATTAAAAGGAAGATAAAAATAAATCGAATAATAACATCAACTTAGACGTCACACTACTGCATAATGACTTGTTGGAAAATCTTGAGTATCAATTTGAGATTATCTAACGAAATCACTTTTAACTGTGCATGTGCTTCTGTGTTATCGCAGGACGCTATACATGAAAAGTTTCAAGTGATTTACTTGAATTGTTGCAAGAATAGACATGATTTTCCAACAAGTCATTATACAGTGTGACGTCTAAGTGATGTTATTTGCTTATCACGCAAATCTCAATATCTATAAAGAAATAAGTGAGATATGGAAGAGCTGCAAACGCCAATCTTGATAACTTCAAAAGTTCTTTGAAATAAGAGTCTCTCCCGAACTTATTTGTCGCTGCATATAAGCCCTTTAAAGCCTGGCGCACACGCTACGATTTTAGTCGGCAGAAATCGGCAGATTATATATACAGAACTCATGGCCAAGCTCTTGGCAATGGCTTCCGTAGCTCAGTGGTCACAGCACTGCACTAACATCGCAGGATCGTGGGTTCAATTCCTAGCCGGAAGGCCTTGATGTTGCATTTTTCGCAACTAGGTAATTTTGGTGAAGGAAAATTTCGAGTGTAGTATATCCGATTTTTATCGGCTGGTCAAACGATAAAAATCGGTGTTTACCATACAAGTGCCATCTACATGTAAAAGCTCACATCTTTACCAACTGGAGCCACCATTTTTACGATCATCAAACCAAATAACTTCCGGAAGAATAATGACCACACACGGCATGATGCGATATTTTGACCGATTTTAATCGGACAATATCAAACCAGTTTCATATGATTTTACGACGAAAATCGGCAGACTAAAAATCGCTTTATAATGACACCGCACACGTAACGATTTTGATCGTAAGCCTTAAATTTAGTCGACCGATAAAGTTAAGCTGACTAAAATCGTAGTGTGTGCGCCAGGATTAAGATTCGACCATTTTTAATTCTTTCTAAAGTGACTATGAAACAAAAATCAAGTCTGCAATACTTGGAGAAAAAAAACCTACTTAAAATGACAGAGTAACATCTTTTGCAGTTTTTTGTTTCCTTGCTTCGTTGTTGAGATATTTCAGTTTGTTTGATATGTAAATTAAACAACTTGACGTCACATGTGCATAATGAGTTATCGGAAAAGGTTATATATCTTTGCTATTATCAAACCAAATTAATTCGAAGGAAGCGTGTGGGTGTGTTTCACCCACAACACCAAACATGTAGAATTTTCAAGTGATTATATTTGATAATAGCAAAGATATATAACCTCCGAATAAAGTGTACATCACAACATGTGACATTTACATATCAAACAAACTGAAATATCTCAAAAACGAAGCAAGGAAACGAAAAACTGCAATAAATGTTACTTTGTCATTTTAAAGTGCCTATGGTTGGGGATTTTACATATTTAGGATATTTGGAACCTTCTGAGAAGATTTGAAATATATCTTCCTTTTCTAAAATTTCATCTTCGTGCACGTGTTTGCTGTTAAATTTAACGGAAGTGACGTCAAAGGAGGAATCTGTAAAGTGGTTTTCATATAGACAACTTCCTCTTTTGACGTCACTCCCGTCAACTTTAACAGCAAAAAGGTCGTCCATGAAGATGAAATTTTAGAAAAGGAAGATATATTACAAATCTTCTCAGAAAGTTCCAAATGTCGTAAATATGTAAAATCCCGAACCATGATATAAATAAGACAAACTTAATTTTCGTTTCATAGACACTATTTAATATCTCGAAAAGTTACATTCCACATATATTTAATTTTTTTTGAAATTAGTTTAGATTATCAGCTTCAAATTTATTCTATTAGAAATTTTCGACACTTTAAAATTTTGTAAATGTTTATTATAGCGTTTCTTTTGATTAGGCGTAGCTTCTTTGAATATAATTTGCTTGAAATTACAAATCCAAGAAATTACTATTGGAATTCGAGAGTGGACGCGTGTCGAGAACTGATTGGTGATTAATCTGTGTCTGATTAGGGCTCTGTGATTCAGGTTTGTAAATGTTAAAATTATACAAACATAATTTTTTTTTATATTGTAGTTATTAGCAATACTGTTTCTACGTTAGTAATATACATGAAAACATTTCTCAATTCTGATTGGCTGCGAGCAGTGCAGTTTTGAGGACATACAGTGCAGAAAAAAAGAAATACAGTGCAAATTATTTATTTTTTTAAATTTGTGCAAAAATCATTTTTGACTAGAAAAAAAGCTCTTTCTGTTGAATTTTTTCATGCATGTTATTTGCACAAAGCATTTTGATTGGAAAAATTCTCTTCATGTTAAATTTTTTCATGTATATTATTAATAAGTAATAGCACGATTTCTTGTGCAATTTGAAAAAAAAACCCACTCAAATAGCACTCGTGCAATTTTGATAGTCTTTGAAAAGCTCACTCGTGCATATTTTTTCCAAATTGCACTCAAAACCATGCCATTACCTATACAAATATTCTGTTTTCAAAAAGTGAAATAAAAGTAGCGTGCTGCGTAGGCAGTGTTGAAACAACAATCGAAATATAGTAACTTAGGTTAGATATACTGCCGAAACGGAGAACCTAGGAATCTAACGTTTCGAGCGAAAGGCCCTTCGTCAGAGAGAAACGTGACGTAGGGCCTTCGCTCGAAACGTTAGCCGATTCCTACGTTCTCTGTTTCGGCAGTATATCTAACCTAAGTTACTATATTCTGTTTTCAGTCTGAAGTTGTTAAGTCAAACCGGATCTTCTTTTCCGCACGATCTTGCAATATTATAGCAACATTGCACTTAGCAAGTTGCTAAAAATTCGCATTTTATATTACATAATATGAAGTTCTATTGAAAGTCAGAACAACTAACTTAATTAAGCAAACTTCATGTTAAATAAATAAATGGTTTATTTCAGATATAAAATGGCACCTTCAAGGTGAATTACAGAATGGATGTTAAATAGATAATCGAAGACCTAAAATTTAACTACAGGTTATTGATTTAAATTAAAATAGCTGATATTCGCTGGAAAACTGTGCTTAAAGGGTATTGTTGCGGTTTGTTGCTATTTGTTGTGATTTGTTGCGATTTGTTGCTATTTGTTGCGATTTGTTGCTATTTGTTGCGATTTGTTGTGATTTGTTGCTATTTGTTGCTATTTGTTGCTATTTGTTGCGATATGTTGCGATTTGTTGTGATTTGTTGCTATTTGTTGCGAGTAGTGTCAAAAGGCCGATCCTGGCTCATTGAGTAATGGCTGCCAAAATTTGTTTACTAAAACTTTGGCTACCGATCCTGGCTCATTGACTTCCGGTTCGCGACCCCCTCCTGGAATTTTTTTTAAAGATGGCTGACGATCCTGGGACATTGACTTCCGGTTTGGGGAATGGTTGCCAAGTTTTTGGGTTTCTGGGGTTTTGGGGTTTTTGGAAATTGGATTTGGTTTTTTTTTTAAAATAAAAAGAATAAAATGCGGAAAAGAAATGAAGAAAACAAATGCATTCAATATTGTTATAACAAACACCATTACACTTGCAAAAATTGTAAGTTTGAAACAAATACATACACTACAATGAGGTTACACTACAAGTTTGTTCATGGGGTTGAAATGACAGGTTCTAACCATATATGCTCAAAATGTTCCAAAACTTTTAAAACAAAAAAAGAACAAATTAATCATTACAAATCTCATGAAATAAGAATAACTTGTCATTCAAAAAAACCCAAAAAACTTTAAACATTCCTTTAAAGTTTGAATCGTTCTTGACAGATTTTAAAAATTTAAAAAAAATAAGAATGATCTCAAACAAAGAACTATTAAAAATTAAACTCCGACAGAAATTACAAGAAAAGAAAAACCAACGGTTGGACCAATTAGGCTACTACAGAAACCACTTTGCAAATGTGGGGGGGGGAGAAGAAAGCAAACAGTGGGGACAAGAGACTGACAAAATTGGTAAGTCAAAACATGGACCAACCTTACCTATCATAAAAACTGCAAGACAAACACTGAAAAATTCTCAGAAAATGGTTGCATTACTGAAATCCATACAGTAAACCACAAAACAAGAAAAACCCCAAAACATCCACAAAATTTGTATCCTTAAGTTGGATACAACTTTTGAACTTAATTTACTTAGTTTTGTAATGGCCAATCGCAAGAGTTGAAATACCATCATCCATAATTATTCTTTTGTCGTCTTCTGAATTCAGTGCAATCTTATTTACATGGATGGTGTGGATGGTATGTTTGGTACTTCTAAAAGTGTTCATCCCTCTTAGTTCATTTTTTCCTGTGGTCAAACAGTTGTAATAATCATCAAATTTGATGTTATTGTTGATGACCGCCTTTGCAACTCCTTTGCATTTTTTGTCTTCTTTTTCATCCCACAAACCAGTTACTGGATTTTTCTTTTTTGCCATTTTGATGGCATATGATTTTGGTCTCAATCCAACAAACTTTGAGATTTGGTCAGCACCTGTTTCTAACTTCATCATACCAAGTACTTTTTTGTTCATTCTTTTGATACCACTTGGATGGTCCTCTGGAAAGTTTGATGTATCAAACATTGTTGAAACATCATTTTTAATGTCTTTGAAAAAATCTTTGGTTTTAATTTCATAACACAAGGAGTCTGTGTCTGTAAACAACAACTTTGATCGATCTCCATATTTTGGCTTTACATAATTGTAGTGGAAGTCATACATACAAATTTTACTCTTATCCAGTATTGCAGCTCCCACATATATGGGTTTGTTTAATTTGACTCTTGTTTTCCTCATATGCACAGCACCCAAGTTTTCTGTAAAATGACTGAAGGCTTTGTATGTTGGTTTTTTTGCTAATTTTTCAACCTGATCATCAAATGACACCAGTCTGACGTCAATCCTGTTTCTAACATTTTCCATGGTCTTTCCAGAAACACTGTTGTTCATTAGTTTAAAGAAATCCTTTTCAAAGTCATTCTTGGCGGCTGTTCTTAGTTTTGTGTTTAACATGATGTAATCTTTCATCCATGCCTTTTCATTGAATGAAATTCCACGATGGATTTTTGTCAGAACCAAACCATGATCCAACATTTGTTCCAAGGCTTCATAGTGTACCACAAATTTTTCCTTGTCATTCAAATTTGGAACTAACTTTTCAACCTTGTCAATCATCATCCGCTCAGCAGCAAATGGCATTTCATTGTGGAGATCATGGATTTCTTCTGGATATTTTAAATCGACTTCCAAAAAGCAACCCTCACCCTCTATCCTCCAAATATTTTTGCCAGTCTTTAAGTTCATCTTCTGGTATCCACTCAAAACCATTAACAGGTAGTGCTGATGTCATTGGAACTCCATACAAGTTATTTTTGTCAAGGTATGGAATGAATACACTTTCCTTTTCTGGATTGTACTCTTCCATATACTCATTGTTGGCTTCTGCATATCTGTGGGTAATGGTTGAAATCCCGCCACGAATTCCTTTTTCAATCATAAGAAACATGTCAGGTTCTGAAAGTAATTCCAACTGTTGTTTTGACATTTTTAACAAGGCATCCCATGCCAATCCTGGAGTTGTGTAATGCCACATTGGGTCAAGTTTGTAAGTGGTTTTACACATTTTTCTAAAACTTTGGATGACGTCCGAAAGTCCCAACACATCAGTTTTCAAGTACAGTTCCATATAATCCTTTAAAGTCTTGCATCCAAACTTGTTCCAAACATTTTGACCATGTTTGTAATCTTCAATGTCAACATTTTTTCCGGTTAATCTTGAATGAAACTTTTCGTGTGGTGGAAATTCTGTACAGTCCAACTTTTTCAAACTGGTCAAAAGCTCATATGGAAACACCCCCTTCCTTTTCAATAGATCAACATCTTCTTCTGGGTAATTTTTGAAACCATTTTCTGTATAATGGAACTCATCATTTGGTAAGTTCGATGTCAGTGTTGCTAAAGAACTAGACATAAATTTTAATGAGTCCAAGAATCGTAATTCTAGGGGTACCCACTTTTTGACTGTTACACCCTTGTCATTTTCTTTCCAACCACCATCCATCCAGAATGTTTTGTTGACACTAATATAATCTTCTTCGGTTTTTGCAATGCAACCAAGTTTACCATTTGAGATACCCAAATATTTTGCTATCAAATGGCTGTCATATCCACTAAAATTGTGGAACAAAACAGGAATGTGTCTCGCACTTGTCATAGAATAATTACAGTCGTTGTGAGCGGCTCCCCTGTACCTACCATTTAAGTGGTCATGATCTCTGACTTTAGATTTTGCAGTTGTTTTGTTGGCTTTCCAAAGACTTTTTGGATCCAAATTTTTAGGATTTCTGCGAACAAATTGACCACCACAAACATAACAAGTCGTTGCATTTTGAAAATTTTGCTTATCATCTGTAGTCATTATAATCTTTTTTGGTTCTTTAAGGTATGTGTACCAAATCTTTTTGGCTTCTATTTCCAAACTTTCAACAAACATTTGACCAATATCTTCAAAATCATGTTGTTTTGTGTAGCTAACATACTTGCCAGGGAAGATGTTTGGATCAGAACAAATAATGTTGAAGCCATAGCTGATTGGAATATGCTCCTGGTATGCTTGGGTGTAACTTTTTGACTCGTCATTTTTTCCACATTTTAAAGTTTTCAACATGCACTCGGTATCAGCCACTATTATGAATGGCACATCTTGGGTTTTTTTGAAATCTTTTAAACTCCAACCCATAACAGAACCTTTTTCTGGATATTCTTGGATCTGTGCAACATGAGATTGACAAATTTGGTTGCTTTCATGTTTTAATAGTGCTGCCTCTGTTTCAAAGGGGTTCAAACAAAAGTCGCAGAAGAATTTTTTGTGTTGGTGTTTGTCATTCTGTTTTGTTAGAAGTTTACTTTTGTCTTTGATGCAACTGAAATGGTTGTTCCACCAAAATAAGTTGACCCTCTTTTTGTGTTCGGATCTTGAGATTCTCATCTGGAAAACTTTTTTGATATCATCATCCCAACTTAGGACATTGACACCAATCTTATTTAACTTTTCAAATTTTGAGATATCTTTAATTTTTACAGGAAATGTTAGACCAGCCACATCATACTCTTCCACCATAAGTTGGATTGATATTGGCAACCTTTCCAAGTTTTTGGTGTTTGGCTCTTTTTCCAAAGTTTCAGCAATGGCGACTGCGTACAGAAAACAATAGTTGTCTTTTTCATTTTTTGGGTTAACGATGGCTTTTTTGTTTTTGACAGGTTTTGGTAGGTCCTGAAACTTTTTACCATTTAAAGGTTTGTATTTTGTTATGGATATGTGTAAAGATTCAACAGATCGTATGGACCATCCAGAACCTTTCTTTTGATGAGATGATAAATTTTCAAGCATCTCCCTTTTTGACTCTTTGTACAACTCCGTGACGTCTTCAGTAGTTGTCATGGCTTTCATGTGGGATGTAAAGTAAAAAAGGTCAACACTTTCGACACCATCCACATAGTTATAGTGGACCAACTTACAAACTAATGTTGTCTTGGCTTTTTTGGAATTTTCAATGCTGTTTATAAGTTTTTCAACGCTGGCTGTGGTCTGTTCCAAAAACACCCCTGGATCTTTGTAATTTTGACCCGAGATCTCATACAGAGCTGCCTTTCCATTTAAGAAATCTTTGATCATAATGGGCTCTGTTTGCCGAATTTTTTGTTAATTTTTGTCTTTTTTCTAAAAATTTTTGTTAGTTTGTTACCAAGGACTTGGCGGGTTTTCTTAAGTTTTTGCTAGTACCCAACCATTTCTTGTCCCACTTAATTTTGTCTTGCCTTGCCTCTTCCTGTTTGATCTCCTTGGTCCATTTTGCTCGTTCCTTTGTCTGTAATTTTCTCTCTGTTTTTTGTTTGAAATTTTTTAAGATCATCTTGGAGTCTATCTTGCTGGTTAACAAGTTTTTGCTCCATTTTTAACTCCTTCTCCTTTGCCTTTTCCTGAAGCTTGGCAAGTCTTTCGGGATTAAAAGGTTTCATCTCCTTGTCCCGTTGCAACTGCCTTTGCTTTCTTAATCGAGCATTTTCGCGAATCTTTAATAACTTTGGATCATTCGTAAACTTTGTCATGATGCTATTTATTATGGCATGAAATTTTTCTTTAAATATAAATGAATAGAATTAATGAAAATATTAATTATGTTGACGAAAGAATTGTTGGGTTGGTAAACAAAGTTTCGTTATGGACTGTTTTTTTTGGTTGCGGTTATTATTTTAAATTTTCTTCTGGTTAGTATAATATTACTTTTGTAAAAAACTTCATTAAAAAATTACTACCCAACAAAGGATAGTAATTTTAAAAAAAGTATGACAAAGTTTACAACTTTTGGGACAGAAATGAAACCTAATAACAGTCGGTTACTGTTTATTATAGTAGTTTTTTAAAAGTTTTAACGACTTATTAACCAAAATTCATTACCAAACCAGACCTGTTTGTTTTTTTTGATACAGTATGGGATGAAACTTGGGTTTTTTTCCAAATTTTTGGCAGCTTTGTAAATGCTTGGGAACTCCATTGTTTTACCATCATAAGAAGTGAGTGTAATTTTGACTGGTGTTTTGATTACATTTCTGTGGTACTTGTCGTAAACTTCGTTTTTGACTAATGGGATGCCAAGTTTTTGACAGAGTGTTTCTGTGTTGAGTCCATGGGAGCCTTTGATGCCAAGTTTTTTTCCAATTGCTCTGAGTTCTTTGAGTGATAATGACAAATTTTCTTCTCGTATTGTTTGTAGTCTGTTATTTGCAGCTGTTCTTTCTTGCATTCTTTTTCCAAACATTTCTTTAAGGGTTGTCATTGTTTTATTATAGTGGTTTCTTTCAAAATATCTTATTTTTAAAATAAGAAATTTTTGTTTTTATGTTTAGTAGTAATGTTCATTTCTAACATCATTATAAACCCATCGATCCTTTTCATTTTGAACCATTTTTTCCTAAGAATTAGGTTCCGCCTGTCCATCCTTTTTTTCCGAATTTGTCGGTACCAATTTTGAACCCTTGTTAGCATCATCATTTATTTTATTTTCAAAAGATTCCACAGATACCGATTTTTTACAACTTGGAACCTTTGTGTAATTTTTTACTGTCTTGTTTGTCCACCCTATTTGGACATTTCCTTCCATAACCAAATCTTCTCTTCCAAAACTTAGACCAAACTGAAATCCCTTTTTGCTAATATGATTTTTGTTGTATTTTTCTTTTGGTTTCGAATTTTTGTTTCCCATTTTTATTTTCTTTTTATTGACCAGTATTTTCCATTATACCAAACAATTATTTTGTTATTAATGTAGTAATTGATACTAGTATGACTTTTAAATCCTATTGTCAGACCGGCCTGTTTTATGCTTGGGAACTCAATTATCTCACTTTTGAATGGTACCACTGCTGTAAACAGAACTTTGACGGGTTTTGTTTTTTTGTTACAATATAATATGGTTTCAACAAAAGGTAAACCAAGTTTGTAGCATAAGTTTTTATTGATTAAAAATTTTGGAGCTCTAATTCCATTTTTGGAAGCTAATTTAAGCAACTCTGCTCTTACAATTGGAATGGGGTTGATAAGTTTTGAATTTTTTTCAAACAGTTGCCCCTGTAAAAGTTTTATTTCGTTTTCTGTTTCTTTGTTGTAATTGTTTTGTAATGGAGTTAGACGGTTGACAACCCAAAATTTTTTATTATACTCAATAATGGTTTCATTATTAATGTAATAATCAATGTTAGCAGGTCTTAGTTTGCCTTTTAATGCAGAAGCAGCATGGGTCATACTTGGAAACTTTACTACACCATTTCCACCAACTTCTGTAAATGTTATTTCAATGGGAATAAAATTGTAGTAATTTGGTTGACCTGGTTTTTTATGAGAATGGAATGGAATTTTAAGTAATTCAAATAATGTTGCGCGTGTATAATAATTAATACATTTAATTCCATTTTCATATGCTAAGGTTTCCAAATCTACACGTGATAGATATGGTTCTTCAATCCCAACATTTGGTTCAAAAATTTTGTATAATTTTCTTTGTTTTTCAAACAGTTGCCTCTGTAAAAGTTTTATTTCATCTTTTAACTGATCTTTACTTTTCATTTATTATTATTTTTAAAAACCATTCTTTTAAATTCAATTTTTCCTAATATTTTTTATATTAGGAAAACAAAAGAAATTTAATTAATATTAACTCAACTGTCACTGGAATCAACAGAACTGCCACCATTGAGATTTTCATCAATATTTTCATTAGTTTGTACTGGACCATTTTTATTTAAAGTTGGTTCCCTATTCCACACATGTTTCGCAATAATGATGCCTCCCGTCAGCAAACCAATCATTGGAATATAGGGCGAAATTTTTAAAACCAATGACCTGACGTCATCGCAAAAAAGTTTGTTTGAAGATAATTCGGCATCAAGTTTTTCATCATCTTGTACCAATTCCAACTGTTCCAACAACTCTGAAAATTTGGTTACAAGGGTTTCTGTCAACAGAGAAGTTGTTTTGTCAAGTTGGAGTCTATCATAATTTTGTTTAATTTTTTCAAGTTGGGTCATCGAAGATTTTTTTAGATATGCTTCCGAATATTTGATCTCCTTTGCAAAGGATAAGCGAATTAAATCTTCTCGAAGTGTTAAGGTTTGCGGTTCGTCAGTTTTTTCATCATTCATTGTTGCATATTCTGTGTTCATTTATAATGGTGTTTATTTTTTATAATTTTTGTATTCTGTGTAAACAAAATATGTCAAACCTATTGCAAGGACCCACAGATTTTTTGCCAACCATGCCAATCCTTTTGCACCCCATGACAAAGCAGTTGCCAATATGCTCAAAATTGGTGCCAATACAGGCCAAGCAGCTTTTGCAAGTTTTGCCAATGCTTTTGCTAATGCTCCGGTTGCCTTTGCAGATGTTACAACAGCAGCTTTTCCAGCCAGTGCTACAGTTGTTATGATTCCAGCTATGGAAATGGCTATTGCTGCTGATACCCCCATGTTTTCCTTTGCCCAATCTTTAAATTTTTCGAATCTTGTTCTAACATCATCTTTCATCATTTGTTCTGTTGCTTTTTCCTTTGGTTTTTCATTATTTAACAACCTCATTTCTTCAGCTTTTACCCTGCACACATTTGCCATACCTTTGTAAAGTTGCTTTATAGTGGGATTTTGTTCAGCATCACCTTTGTCTTCGTAAAGTTCTTGGTTGGCTTCGGCAGCAACTTTGTTACCTTCTATGAACTCCTTCCTGTTCCGCCCAGATAGCTGATTAATTTGTGCGGTTTTGTCTTTTACTGTGCCAAAAAGATTACTAAGATTGCTGTCAAATTCATTTTCCTTTGCATTTGCAAACAAGGCATCCATTAATATTGTCGCTTGGTCACCTAAATCCCTGGCAACCCCTTTTTGAACTGCTTCTGCGGCTTGTGGGGGTATATTGTTGTCTTTTGCTATTTTAGCAGTTCCAGTTCTTTGGTATTCGGCACTAGCCAGTTTTAACAGGTTTTTAAATTCTGCAATTTTTTTTGCAGCAACCTTTCCTGTCCCTTTACCCACCACTTCTGGATCTTCAAAGTCACCAGTTTCAGTGTTTAATGTTTTGACTAACACATCCTTATACAAAAGTCCATTAATTTTAAATGTTTCTTGATCGCGTCTTAATTTACAATTTTTCAACAATTTTTTACTTTCTGGACCATTTGATGCAGCTACTGGCTTATTTAACTCATTGTCAAAAAAGTCTTTTAATATTTTTGTAGCATTAAGGCTTTCTCTTCTGGATTCATCCGATATAAATTTTTTTAACCGTTTTTGGTATAGGTCATCCGGCTCTCCTTCAAATCGTTCAGGTTTTTTACTGAGTCGCTCTCTCATATCATCTAAATCAGCTTGTCCTTCAGGCCCATAAACCCTATCAAATTCATCGTACATTTTGTCAAGCTCTTCAAAATATGGATCGCCAAAAGAATCTTCAAAAGTTCCACCAAAATTGGTTTCTGCTGTTCCTGTCTCATCACCTGGTATGTCAGGCATTCCCAAATTATCCAATCCAATGTTTTTAGCCATTATTTATTTATGTCTGTCCCCCAACAACTTTAACCAACTCCTCACCATAAAATTTTCCCATAATGTCCTCCTCCTTATCCCGAATTCTATACATGACAGGAACTCCTCTGAAAACCGCTGACACAGTAAAAATTTCATTTGTAAAATTTGGATCATATCCTTTTGCAAAGTTTTTTCTGTATTTTTGGATCCTGACATTGTCCCCAATTTTGAATTTTGGGTTTACTTGAGATTCAAGAGGAGGGATTCCATACAGGGTAAAAAAGACTTTGGATTGGTTGCCATCATTAACATCTTTTGGTTTCATTTTAATGGTGCTGTGGATTGTGTTGTTGTAACCTCCCACAAACTTGTCGAGACTATTTAACCACTCTTTGTTTCCTTTAAAAGTAAAAAATTTCCACATCCTGGTTTTCAAAGTCCTGTTAAACCTTTCCACAAGTGCAGCCTTTCTGTGGGATCTGGATGAAAAATATTCTATGTTTAGAGATTTCAACAGAGTTTTTACTCCAACATTGTAAAACTCCTTCCCCTCGTCAAACTGGACTGTTTCTGGATATTTACCAAATCTTTTTTTAAATTCTTCCAACATTTTGCTAACACCAGGCACCATAGCAACAGTACTTTTTCTATGGACAGGAACAGCGAAACCAAATCTTGACAAAATTTCAATACCTGTCAATATCCACTTTTGGTCATTATTTTCAGAACCAAATTTCACCATATCCACCAAGTCCATTTGCATTTGGTCGGCAAGATTTTTAACGAATGTTTTTTGGTATTTTCTTGGTTTTTTGATGGGTTTGTGTAAGGTAAAAACTTTTTGGCTGTGTAACCACTCCTTAACTTGTTTTCGGGTTATTGAAGGATTTTCTTTAACAGCAGCTTTGTAAAGTTTTTCCATGGATTGGTAACCTGTTACAGGATTGTAGTAAATATCTCGAAGTTCAAGATCAATAAGTAAAAGTTTATCTTCCATTTATTTCCAAAAGATTTGCCAACATTTACCAATATTTTTTTATCAAAAGTCCCCAAAATAAACAATGACAGAATTCAAAAAATGGCCAGAAGAGTGGGGAGTTTCCGGAACAGTCCAGAAATTTTCCAAACAAAAGAAGGCTTTTGTAAACATAAACACAATTACCATATTTGCAAACGAAAGAGAAAATTTTATTGTAAATTTGAATCCCATCGATTTAACATTTCAACAGCCAATGAAAGTAAGGAACCCAACATTAAATGACTTTCTTACAATCCCATATTTTACAGCTATTGCTGCCAGTTATGTTGCAAGCTACTTGTGTGGGATTTCTAACAAGCATTTCCAAAATAATTTCAAAAGATTTAGGTCTTCTTTTTTGACAAGCATTGTCCATTACCACTATGTTTTTCAGGTGAGGAGGTTCTTAAAACATCCTGACAAACTTAGAAGGTTTTTAACAGAAGATGTCATAAAAATTTTACAACACAACCCCAATGACGTTTGGGTCAAAAAAATAAGTAACTCAACACAAAGTGCGAAAGAATTTACACAAGACATGAAAGACCTTGGATACGAAGTCAGATATGTAAATTTAACAAAAGAAAGTTATGGAAGAGTAAACACATATGAGGAACTGGTTTCAGCTGGTTCAAGACATCCCGATGATTTTAAACATTTCGTTCCCAAAGATTCCAATGGGCTAACACTATTGGGTCAAAAGTTATTCCAACAATCTCTAGAATCTTTTGTGTACTGTGTTTTGGGAGCGCAAGCAAAGACAAGATGGGTCATTGTTGGCGAAGGAGCTAAAAGTTTACAAACACAAGAAGTGTTTAAAAAGTTAATGGAGGATACAATAGCACAGGATGACATTACTGTTTCCATTTCGAATATGAGGCAGGCTATTAAGTCCACAAATGTTGTTTTAAATTTTGCGATATCTCCAGGTTTAATTTTAATCCCTTCTGACATGAGAATTCTTATTAATCCAATTAGTGGATTCAACAATGTTCTTACGCTGGCTACAACTGGGATGTCATTGGGACTCAACAGACATTTGAATATTAGCAAACCTTTTAAAAAACCTGTTGGTAAAAATGTTGGCGAAACTTTTGTAAAACCTTCCACAAAACCTTCAAAATATAAGCCAGGAATATTTACACCCTCTGTAACATCTACGAAAAGTGATGACAACAGATTGCCAGAAGTTTTTGGAGCTTCAATCGGTACTGTTTTCTTGGTATTTAAAGGAATATCAAAATTAATTTAAATAAAAGAGATGTCAAAGCCGTATCAAAATTTAAATGTTTCAAATTTCCCAATCATTGAAACCCCCGAAGAAGAAAAACCAAAAGATTTCAACAAAAGTCTTTTAGATCTCGAAACATACAAAAACAAAAGTAGTTGTTGTAAGGCAAAAAAGGAAGAAATTGAAGGATTCATAATTTGTGGAAAATGTGGTTTGGAGTTATTAAAGTTACATGCATTTAACCACAGAGAAAAAAACTTACCACTCCTCCTTAAAAATTATACCAAAATGTTTTGGAAACTGTTCCCAAAGGAAGAGAAAATTGTTGGGTACGAAATTATGAAATTTTTTTTTAAAACAAAAGAACTTCTTAAAGGGTTAGGTTTGATTTCAGATAAAAATTTTGGCATAAAATACATTATGTTCATCATTATTGGAATTTGCCAAAGAGATGATCTTTTAAAAAAAATTAAAAAACCAACCGCAGCAGAATTAAGAACATTTGATGAGATTAGGTACATTTTAAACTATTCTCCAAAAAACAATGCTTACATACCATACCAAGTAGGATTCAAAGTTTTTGGAAATGCACTCAGTGTCGAAAATGTTTTGAAAATAGAGGAAATGAGTGGTATCAGAAAATGTAAGGAAATTACAAAATTGATCAAAGAAGGACAGACAAGTCTTTAAAAAAAAACTTTTGAAAACTTATAACAAAATTTTGTTATAATTTTTTAAAACCTCAAACAACAACCGCCAACAACCAACCAGCACCAGCTCCCAAAAGTGTTACAGTAATGGTCATATATTTTTGCATTTCATCACTTGGTTGGTAATAATCTTCAAGTTTTGGTTCAACTGGTTCTTCTTCTTGCAAAATTTCATGAAGTTGTTGAAAGGCTTTTGAAGTGTCTTGCATGTTGTAATTTGCATTCCGGATTTCGTCTTGTAGTTCCCTGACTTTGTCCTTTCTTTTAATTTCATTCTCAAAAAACTTTTCTTTGTCTTTTTGAAGTCTTTCTGTTGCCAAATTATGTCTTTTTGCTTCGTCAGCATAACCATGTTTGTTAAATGATTGAAACAAATAACCAGCACCAGCAAAGGCAACTGCATTGAACAACCCTCCTGCTATCATTGATGCCATTTATTTAGGAAAGAGAAGTTTGGCTTTTTGTTTTGCAGTTCAAATTTTTACCAAGTCTTTTCTCTATGATTTCTTTGGATCCACATTTTTCGGGATGTATCCCTTGTCCTGTGCCATCTTTACAGCAAACAATCCACCAGCAACTGCAACCCCGAGTTTAGCTGTTTCTTTAAAACTTGCTGGCGCTGCAAGAGATTGTCCTGTTAACTTTTTGACAACCATACTTACTCCAACAGCTGCAACTGTTATCAAAGCTGCTTCATACAAATCATTTAAAACCTCGTTCTTATTCATTTATTAATATATTTAAAAAATTATAACAAAATTTTGTTATAAGTTTTCAGAAAAGTTTTAGAAGATTTTCAAAATTTCAATTACTTTTACATAATTCTTTAAAGCAGGTATCAAATCATTTACAGCCACCTTTAAGTTTGTCAGGTTTTGATCTTTTTCATCTTTTAAAAATACTTTTAGTCTTATCAAATAGTTTAACATTTCTTTGCTAGCATTTATTTTGTTAGTATCAATAATCATTTATTATTATGGAGTCTCATAATTCTGTGGACACAAAAAAATTTCAAGAAGAATGTCGCCAACATTGTGGTCAACTTTAAATTTAAGCTCATTGTAAACACCATTGTCTAGCATGGCTTCGGAGTTGATGTTTGCAAATTTTTCCACTGACCCCTTCAATAATTGTCTTGTTGTAATTGGAAGAACTGCAGCTGTTCTGTCCCGTTTTCCTGAAAATGATGTCCTAGTTCCATCAATCATTTCGCAAGATATACAAACAAATTTCATTCCAAGATTTATGTTGACTGTTTTTGGGCTGACCATGTTTGCCCCTCCCCTAATTACTGTTGTTTCTGGATATCCTAGCAAAGGTCCAAGTTTGAGTAGGGAAAGGTCTCTTGTTGGGTATAGTCTGATTTTACAGCTGTAAGGAAGTAATTCTGACTTTATTTCGTTTTCCTTTAAAACCCTCATAATCATACCAACAGTCCAATAGCCATTGTCGAAACTAATTTTTTTTGTCCCATGCATGACGTAAGTTGGACTTGTTAAATTATTGTAATCCCAAAAAACTGTTGCATCTTTAACCATTAGTTTTGTATCTTCAATGATCAAAGGATCTTCAAATTTAATTGTTGTTTCTCCGTTTTTCAACAAAATTCTTAGGTTCCTCATTTATCTTAGTTTGTTAGGGGTTAAAGTCGCAAAATCTTCATTAAAGCTTCAAAAATTTATTAAGTTTTCTCCAAATGGTTCAACTATTTTATGGTCATAGGGGTGGATTAAATTAATCTCCAATTTTGAATATTTTTTGGATTTTAATGTTTCTTTTATTTTTTTCTCTTCCTCTTTTGGTATGTCTAAATAATCATCCAAAATAACTTGCATATCTTTTCTGTTTGGGTTGTAAAAGGTAACCAGTTTTGAAATATTTTCTCGATATGGTTTCGCAATGCTTGTCAACTGCTGGGTAACAACTATTGTGCTAATATTCATATGTCTTGCTCCGAAGCCAAGTTTTACCAATTCGCTGGTTCTGTTTTTTACACTCTGTCCAGAAGCACAGTCATCCAGGATGATGAGACTTGGAGTTCCTTTACAATAATCAACAACATATTTTAAGAAATCTTCTGACTCATCTTGATCGCAAGGGATAACAAAAAATCTTGGATCATTAAGATGTTCCCATTCCAAATATGTTTTGTTCCATACAAAAGTAGGACAAATTAAAACTATATTCTCAAATTTTTTTTTGTAATTTTCTTCTAAATTTTTTAAAAGGTAATGGGTCTTTCCACAACTCGTCATTCCAACAATAATTATATTGAATGGTTTTGGGTCTTGGGTTTGATCTTGGGTTTTCATTTATTTGAGAAAAGTTTTGTCAAGTTTTTGGGTTTGGAGTTGCCAAGTTTTTAATAGTTGACACTCTGAAACGCTCCTCCCTGGACTTTCAACAGACCATCTGAGAGAATGAAAACATGGCATCTGAGATCTGTTGCTGTTGCCTTTTTCTTGATCTCCAACATGATTCCAGATTGTGTGGTCAAAAGTTTTGTGCCATCTCCATAGACAGCATTGTCATTAATTGACCGAAGATCCACAACAAGTGCAAACTGGTTTTCTGTAAAAAATTCATCAGCTTGGATTGTTGGATAGTTGGTATGTCTGAAAAGTCGCTCAGCCTCTTCAAACAATCTTCGTTTTGGGATGCCTTGGGAGTAAATGCTGTTTGGGACTCCTTCAATAGTAATTTTGACCCTTTCAATATTTGGGTACACAAATTCTTCAGACCCCCCTCTGGTTGCTTTTGTAAACAACATTACAACCGCCTTCATGCTCTTTCTTGGCAGATTGATGGTTTCGTTAATTAATGTTGTTGCAGCAGCCCATGGTGTGGTTTTCATTAAAGTTACATGTTCAAAGGAAAGTGCTCGACCAGCTTGGTAAGATGATTCGATCTCCTGGACCAAGGCAAAGTTGGTAATGGTTTCATATTCCAACTCAATATTTTCCAAAGAATAACCAGCCACAGATTGACTACTTTGGGCTTTCATAATGGCGGTAGCTTTTGGTAGTGTGATGATATATTGTAAATCATTCGCCATACTGTGTGGTGCATAAAGACCATGATCCTTTAAAATCTTGTCCAACTTGATCCTCTGTTTTGTTCCATACACAGCCGCATATGTGTCAGAAGAGGCATCATCAGATTTCGAAATAAGTTTTCGCTGATTTTCTGTCGCGATACCATCTTCAATCATGTTGGCTCTCTCATGTTTGTCCATCCACAGATCCTTGTAAGTCCCCAAAAGACTCTCTCCTGTGTTATCGTAAACCTTCTCTCCTGCGAATCTGACTTCCAAACGTTCTTGGAGTTGTCTTGCAAGATTGTTATTAAACCAAGATTTGGTATTCTTATTCTTAAAGTCGAACAGGAGAAACATCTTGTCAGGGACTAATGTTGTCCCTGGTTTGAGTTTTGGGATGTGGATGTAAATAACTTCCCCCTCATTAGCAGAATTGGGATTGAAAGTAATTACATTCCTGGCCCGTTCCCCAGTTATTGAACTTCTGTGTAACCGGTTATAACCGGGTTCTAATTCAACTTCTCTCTCTGTATTCATTTATTATATTAGGGAAAAAATTTAATAATTATTGAAAAATTCATCTTCATCTTCAAAATCTTCTTCAAAATCATCAGGCATCAAAACATCAAAATCTGCCCATAAATGATAACAATGGTTTTCATTATAATTTTTGGTATCATATTTACTATACAACAACCAAAGTTTGTATCCCTCATAACTCCCTTTTGAAATTAAAAAAATTAGTTTTCCAATATTAAACCAGGTTTTACTTCCAAAGACACATTCTGTTGCATAACTGTTGACAATCATGTTTATTGAATTTCTTTCCAATTGTGGAAAGAATTTCATTTTAAATTTTTTGGTTACACAGATGACCCTTCGTTAGGTCCAATTTTTCTGGACAAGAATTTGGGTTTCGTTTGCTACCCCTAAAGATCATATTTCGAAAGATCCTTGAAAACTGTTTTTGACTTTTGGGGTTTGTCTTTACTTTCTTCTGGTTCTTTTTTCCATTTGGAGTAAGTAATGTATGTTGTAAGTAAGGCAGCAACTGTACCAAGTATTGCACAAGTTGTTGAAATGCTGACAGCTGGACTTTCTTCTTCAACTGGTTCTTCTGCCTTTTCCTTTTCAAGTCTGGCTTTTTTTCTTAATTTTGCTTCCTTACTTATTGCAGCAAGTTTTTTACCTTGGGCAACTCTTTTGGGATTTTTGACATGAACAGGTGGTGGAGTTTTTGTAATGGATTGCTCCTGTTTGATCTCTGTTTTTTGTTCTGTTTCTGGTTTTTGTTCTGGTTCCATTTATTAATAATTTGTTGAATTTTGTTAAAATTTGTTCAACAACTAGTTAAAATTTGTTCAAAACAGCTAGCTGGAATTTGTCTTGAAGTTGCTTTCAACCAGTGTCCATTTGGAAGAATTGTTGTTACAGTTAATGAAAAGCTAACGCTGGTTTGTTTTGGAAAAAATGTGTGGTTAATGAGCTTGTTTTGATCTGTAAAAACTTTGCCACATCTGCATGTAAATTTTCCTGGAAATGTCCATTGAACAGATTTGAAATGGGGAGTAAAAACTGGGGTTTCGGTGGTTTCATATTTTACCATTCTTGATACCATTTTTATTTTATTTTTAAAATGGTTTGTTTCTTCTCAATTTTTATTTAACCCAGTCTAAGGAGATTAATTTCAACATCCCAAACATTAAAAAACAGGAAAGTATAGTCGTCACCAATAGAACCAGAATAAGAGTGCAAAGTCACTTGGGTTCCTTTTTTTATGGTTGCAATTCCCTGACAGAAAACATTATGGGGGTCATTTTCGTTATATGTTTTTCCCATGGTCAAGGTTTCCAATCCTGAAAGTTTGTTTGATCTATCTGTAACACTTCCATGATATAGGTTTGTTTTTAAATCAAAATAGGCTCTGTAAGAAGAAGCATACCAACCAGTTTGCTTAGATTGTTGATCAATTTTATATCCATCTGGTTGTAGTTTAAACCAATATGAGACTAAATATTTTCCAGTATCATGGGATGCCGTAAATGAAAGCAGGGTGCTAACGTTATTTGTGTTGTCCCATGCACCACCTTTATGGTTTGTTTTCCCATTATCTTTTTTGTATTTTACCAGCTGTGCAAAAGTTCCAGCAGGTCCTGTAACCCCTGTAACACCTCTTAAACCTCTCAAACCTCTTAATCCAGTTGATCCTTTTCCTCCAGGCAATCCTTGAACTCCTTGGTCACCATCGTCACCTTTTGGTCCCTGATCTCCTTTGTCCCCTTTTGTTCCTTGGGGTCCTTTTGGTCCTTGCGATCCGGTGGAACCAGTGGTACCTTTTGATCCTGTTGATCCTTGGCTTCCTTGTGGGCCTTGGGCACCCTGTGGGCCTTGGGGTCCCGTTGCCCCAGTGTTGCCCTTGTTACCTTTCGCACCATCGTCGCCAGGATCTCCCTTGTCTCCTTTTTGTGCGGTTGTTCCTGCCATACCTTTGTCTCCCTTGTCACCTTTGTCACCTTTGGATCCTGTCGCACCTGTTGTTCCATGGTCACCTTTGTCTCCCTTTGTTCCTTGTGGTCCTGTTGCACCTGCTGTTCCAAAAACACCCCTGTCGCCTTTTGTACCTTGTGGTCCTCTAATGCCGGCATCCCCTTTGTCTCCTTTGGTTCCTTGCAAACCTCGATCTCCCTTATCCCCTTTTGGTCCTGTGTTACCAACATCTCCCTTATCCCCTTTTGGTCCTATTTTATGGGCATCTGTACCAGCCATGCCTGTCAAACCTTTGTCTCCTTTGTCTCCTTTGTCACCCTTGGGTCCTGGATCTCCCTTTTGTGCAGCTGTTCCTGTTGAACCTTTTGGTCCTGTTGGTCCTATTGCACCCCTGTCTCCACTGTTTCCTTTGTCACCTGTTAATCCTCTTTGTCCTTCCAAACCTTCGTCACCCTTGTCTCCTTTAGAACCTGACAAACCTCGATCGCCTTTGTCTCCTTTGGGACCTGTATTGCCAGTGGGACCTGTCAAACCTTTGTCTCCTTTGTCCCCCTTTACACCTGTGTCACCTTGTGGTCCTGGTTCTCCGTCAGCACCACCACCTCCTCCATAAGAATAGTCTGGGTCATCATATCCATAGTAATAACTCATTTATCTTAAACAAATTTTTTACCAAGTTTTTACAAATGAAGTTTCAAATGAAGTTTCCATATTCTTTCATCATATCCTTGTTAATTTTTACAATCTCATCTGTCAATAATGGTCCATGAACAATCTTGATCCCATAAATTTTTCCTTTTAGTTGAAAATCTTTTGCAGGGGTTCCACTCAATCTTTTGTTTAAAAATACAGATCCAAACGGACTACCAATATCTGCAAGGTCTGATTCAAAATTTGATCCTGTCTCCTTTTTTGCATTTACGTAAACACAGGAGCCAGTTCCCAACCAATGACATGAAATTAGATGTTTGCTTAAAATACTGTGTGGACCAACAATATCAAAAGTTTTTTTAGTGTCATCTCTTACACCACCAATTACCATTTTTGAGTAAGAGTATGATTTGAAACTTATATATTTATCATAATTACCATTGTCATTTCCAATGAGATAACACCATTCGTTAGAAACAGATGTGTCAACAACAGAACAAACAACAAACACAGAAACATCATTAAACTGCATTTCAGTGTTACAAAACATCATGTAGTTTCCGCCCTTATTCTCAATGTAATCTTTGCCTGGACCAATGGGATCAGAACCAAATGTTGGTGCATGGGGTTTGTCATCCTGCCATAAAACAGAGTTGCCTTGCCGAGCTTGAATTAGCTTTCTTTCTCCACCAACAGTTTCAAAGTGTTTGCCAGCTTTTGTTATATTAATATCAAACACAGTTTTGTAATTTTTGGGTTTTTCAAGGTCTTGTAATTTTTTTTCAATTTCTTTAATTTTATCTCCATAATCAGTACCACCTTCATCCAATGATCGCCTTTGTCTGCCATAACCATAATAATAACTCATTATTTATCTTACAAAATTTTTAACATTTTTTGTTAAAGATTTTAAATTTTTTTTGGTTATGTTTTTTGAAAGATATGTCTCAATATTTCCATAATATTTTGTTGTAAAAGGGTTTCTTGGTGGGTTTCTGTTTGGGTTTGGGTTTTGGTTTGTTTGTGGTCTCACTCATAATTTTTTGCACTGTCTCACCTTTTTTTTCATCTTTGTCATTGAAATTAAAAAACCCAGCTTTTTCTTCAAGAATATTAATGTCCATTTCTTGTTGACGGTTTTCTTCTTCAAGATTTCTGTTTGTTTCTTCCAATTCTTCAATGCGTTTTAAGCTGTATGTCGACCACTCATGGTGTCGGCCCCTGTCAACGGTAAGCCTTTTGTTTTCTTCTTCCAATTCTTCAATGCGCTCTTCTAATCCATATGCCAAACCCTCATGGTGTTGGTCCTGTTCAGCTGTTAGCCTTTTGTTTTCTTCATAGATTTTTGTTAAGTTGGTTCTTATTCTTGAAATCTTTTCATTTTTGTCAGCAATCTCTTCTTTAATCATTTCTTTAAGTTCAACGATTTCTTCATTTAAACTTTTAATTGTTTCATTTGAGTTCATTCTTGTTCTTTTATTTTTTTCCAAAAAAAATAGTTCAATTCAAAAAACTGTGTCATAAATTCCAGTTCTAACCAACATTTGGGTTTTTGTTTCTCCTGGGTGGATATAGTTGCAAACTGTTCCTGGATGTGTACTTTTGTTATGGTATATAATATTTGGGGGTTTGCCTGGATATGTTGTAAAACCCACCCACATGCATTTCTCTCTGTCTGGACATAAGTTACTCCTTTTGCTATTCATCTTTATTTCTGTTTAAGAACCCCATGTCAAATCCCCCCCCCCCCCCCCCCCCCAAAAAAAAAACCCCCAAAAAGTCCCAAAAACTTGGCAACCATTTAAAAAATATTTTAGAACCAGAAGTCAAAAATGAGCCAGGATCGGAAGCCAAAAAAAAAAACCCCAGAAACCCAAAAACTTGGCAACCATTCCCCAAACCGGAAGTCAATGTCCCAGGATCGTCAGGAGGGGGTTACAAACAAATTTTAGAAGGGGGTGGGTAAGCTTTCCAAACATGTCCCAGGATCGGATGTCAAACCGGAAGTCAATGAGCCAGGATCGGTAGCCATCTTTAAAAAAAATTCCAGGAGGGGGTCGCGAACCGGAAGTCAATGAGCCAGGATCGGTAGCCAAAGTTTTAGTAAACAAATTTTGGCAGCCATTACTCAATGAGCCAGGATCGGCCTTTTGACACTACTGTTGCGATTTGTTGCTATTTGTTGCGATTTGTTGCAATTTGTTGCGATTTGCAAATCGCAACAAATCCGATTTGTTGCGATTTGTTGCTATTTGTTGCGATTTGTTGTGATTTGTTGCGATTTGTTGCGATTTGTTGTGATTCGTTGCTCTTTGTTGCGATTTGCAAATCGCAACAAATCCGATTTGTTGCTATTTGTTGTGATTTGTTGCGATTTGTTGCTATTTGTTGCGATATGTTGCGATATGTTGCGATTTGTTGTGATTTGTTTGCGATTTGTTGCTATTTGTTGTGATTTGTTGCTATTTGTTGTGATTTGTTGCGATTTGTTCCAATTTGTTGCGATTTGCAAATCGCAACAAATCCGATTTGTTGCGATTTGTTGCTATTTGTTGCGATTTGTTGCGATTTGTTGCGATTTGTTGCTATTTGTTGCGATTTGTTGCTATTTGTTGCTATTTGTTGCTATTTGTTGCTATTTGTTGCGATTTGATGCGATTTGTTGCTATTTGTTGCGATATGTTGCGATTTGTTGCTATTTGTTGCGATTTGTATGTATCGGACCAAAATTGGCGGCCAAAATTCCAGCCAATCTGAATATAAACTATGATAATATTCATAAACCTAAAAATGAATTTGAACTCCGGGTAGTGAGCAATGTAGAAGTTTCAAAATTAGTTGATAAACTATCGACGCGTAAAGCCAATGGTCTAGATAACATTCCAGCTTGTTTATTGAAAACAAGTGCACCAACCACGATAGGCTCGCTGACGTATATTATTAATTTAGTAATCCACACTGGCACTATTCCACCCGACTGGAAAAGAGCTAGGGTAACTCCTATTCATGAAGAAGATTGTAAAATGGATCCCAATAATTATATAGGCCTATATCTGTGCTATCAGTGATTGCAAAAATCTTCGAAAAAGTGATTTTTGATCAAACCTACGATTTCCTGAGTAATAATAAACTTCTTTCGGATTCACAATCCGGGTTTAGGCCTTGGCTTTGCACTCCACTTTAACAGCACTACTAGATATTACTGATAAATGGTATACCAATATGGACAATGGATTGATCAATGCTATAATTTTCATCGATTTGAAAAAGGCATTTGATACCATTGACCATGATATTCTTTTAAATAAATTATCTCGATACGGTTTCAAAAATAAGACCATTGAACTTTTCCGTAACTATTTAACTGAACGTACTCAAATAACTTTTGTAAATAATATTCCGTCTGATAGCGCTGATATAACATGTGGAGTTCCTCAAGGATCTATTTTAGGACCATTATTATTCTTACTATACATTAATGACTTACCGAATTGCAATTTGATATCTGATGCTCATCTATAGTGTTCTTTCAAATAAGACAAACTGAATTTTTGTGTCATATCACTGATCTCTATATAACTGGATTGCTCATCCTTTATAGTCACTGGCGGCCGTATTGGTACTCCAGGTCCAGTGTGCCTCGCGGGCTTAAGAGTAGTGAGAGTTTACCGGGGGGATCCGTAAAACAATTCTCACATGGCAGTTTACTCTTAAGTACCGTAAACAGAAACAAGCAAATACAGTAAAAGCAAAATACAAATACAAGCAAATACAGTCCGAAATTGTACATACTTGAAGGCTTTGTAAAGATTTATGCTTTAATACCAAAGGTATATAAATAGTTTCATGATATTTACTGTTTTCGTTGTAATTAGGCAAGTTTATCGATTAACGGGCAGAGTAAAAAACTACAAAATAACACGTTTTGCTGCTAAATACGAACGAACGAACGAACGAGTAGAATCATAAAACAATCTGGTCAGCAACCTCGCACACTGCAGGCCGTCTTTATTAGTACTTAGTTACAACATTTAGAAAAAAAATCAATAAGCTTGCAGATAGAATAGAAAGTCATTACATTGGAGAAAATAACCAAATAACAAGCTACTATAGTTATAACAGAGATTAATGCACAGTATTGTCATACATGTATATGATGGTATCCTAGAACACTGAGGGTAAAAAACGCGATAAAATCAACGATAGTAAACGTTTTACAGTAGCGCTATTATTATATCAATGTCCCAGGATTCTTCCTCTGCATTCTCGTGATACTCAACTCTTAGGCGTTTACTGTTGTTATTCGGGAATGTCTTAGAGTCTGCTGAAAAGGTATTTTTACCGATTTGTAGCCGCGTCTTTTCATGTTTCACAGTACAAACTATTGGTACAAAACTCTCTCGGACTAAATCTAAAACATGTAAGCTCATTGATAAATTATCATGTGAATTTGTAACTCTAGACATCAACATCTTCATCTTATAACCACACGACCAAAATACATCAGACGCCTTAAATGTATTCGCTATACTGATCTCACTATGTGATACAGTCCACCGATACTGCACGATATCACCCACTGGCGTTTTCCGCTCTACGGGTTTGACTTCCAAACGCTTCTTTACATCTTCTTGTAAGGCATGATAAGTCACTCCTTTCAAATAGCCGTCATTAAAATAGAGCATCCTAGTTGCAATGGAATGATGCTGGACAACACAGAATAAGTAATCAATGGTCAGGAGTTCAAACCGAACCACGGAAAGCAGAGGCGACGCAGTTAAATCTTCACTGGATTTGTCCAACTCGTTGAATTTAATCCAATGCATTAGGGCGTGAAACACAGTGTTTTCTGACTGAGTCGTAAGATCATCACTACTTAATAAACACGACACCAACACTTCGGATAAATTCACGAAGCTCTCCCTCTGCCACGTTTCGTCCAAAGGGCTGAAGGTTTCGACCAAGAAAGTAGTGATCGTGTCAATCAGGTCTTCCACGTCTGTCATTTTCTGCTTCACTCTTACAACCTGTGCCATCTTCTCGCAGTCCTCTATGGACGTTGCGTTCACTTTCAGAACATATTCGCATTTCCAGAACACAAACTTTACTTGATACATGTCAGCCAGTTCAAGGACAACCAGAAGATCGTCAACACTGGCTTCGTTTAAGATATCTGGCCTGTACATCGCCTCGAGTAGCAACAAATGACCTTTCTCCTCACACTCGGAGATCTTGAGATGAACTTCTTTCAAATGTGATTCACTCAGTCCAGAGTAAAATAATGAGCGGAAGTAACTGCTGTGTACGGCTAGCCATGTACTATGTACGAAGATCTTGTGTTGTCTTGGGAGATCACTATTACTGAAATCACTAAGTGTAGTCGATGAACATAGTTCCCCCATTGGACCTCTCTCTGCCTCTATTACAGCTCCTGCTCTGGATACGTCTGCTTCACCTTCACTCGTCAACTTTCCGGCTTCGTGTCCATCTTCGGCAGTTTCGATTTCCATTTCAGACGAAAGCAGTACTCTTGGTTTCTTCTTGTCGACTGACGGCGCATCATCGCCTTCTTGACTATTTTTCCTTTTAGTCGACTTGGCTTGAGTTAGAGGACTCTGCTTACTTTCCTTATCTGTACTTTCAGAGTTAGGAGACTCTGGCGGCCTTGCGTTGGCTTCTTTCTCGTCGCCAGTCAACGATACAGCGATCTGAATTGGCTCGCGCTCATCTTTTACGACATCGAGAATCAAAACCCGATCGTGAAGGTCAGGTTTATTGTATTCCAAAGCGTAGATATTGGAAAGTTCTTCAAACTTAGCTGTGGTGAAACTCGGTATTGATTTGAAAGACATTTTTTATTCGGCAGCGAAGTAGATTAATTTTGGTAGTACCGGTATTGCATTACCGCACTATTGCATTCCAAATCCGGCGGCTCGTATATCACGTCTGGAAAAACATTTTTCTGTTTCTTCGATATACATAAATTCTATATCGAAATGATCGCTCGAATCTGAGCAATTCAGCACTGTGTATGATTTGTCTACTGAAAGTATTAAAATTCCCATTATTTGGAAAAACGGACTTGTTTACATGTATAAAATTCACACCATGAACCTCGTTCTTTATTCACTCAACTACTCAAATCAGTAGAGCGAGACATGGATGATTTTTTTATCGTTTCCGAAGTGTCAGTTTTATGATTAACCGCGGATCAATATTAAAGCAATCACGAGGTGTATTCTCATGTACCACGTGATAAACATCCAATTGTTAACTTGTAAACAAGCTATCACGTGGTACATAAGAATACACCTCGTGATTGCTTTGAAATTGATCTGCGGTTAACGAAACTGTCACTTCGGAAGCGATGAAAACATCGTCTATGTCTTGCTTTACTGATTGGAGTAGTATGCCTTACTCATATATCCACGCTCACGTGGCATGTGACGTCAGTTCGTGTCCAGATCACCACACTGCATCATGTACTCAGCAAACGCTTCATGCACCGCTGTAATTGCCTCTGAAAATTTTGTACTTTTTAACAAATATGTGCACGTTGTTGCGCTGTTCCGTGCATAGGCTATGCCAAGGTTGCAGCAATCAGTAGCCCGAGTGAACGCCTAGGCAGGCGTCTTGTTTATTATGTATCTCAACTTCAATCTCAATGCCACTTATTACACACTTAATATGAACAAAATGATCATGTCAGGGGCGGATCTAGAATTGTTGAAAGCGGGGTGTCCTAGGGCGAAGCCGAGCCTTCTAGGGGGTTCCCCCGGAAATTTTTGAGTTCTTGGGTCTCTGAAATGGCATTTCCAGCAATTTGACAGCCATTTGAAGGCACGTTTGAACACTCCGCAGTATGGAAAAAAGGTTGTATTTTTGGGTTACATGTACTTACAGTATAAAATATTTATGTAAACACCGTTTAAAAAAAACAAATGAAAATTGCAACTTCACGGTCAACTAGAGCTGTTAGACCTGCAATAATTATATTTAGCGTCTTTTAATAATTTTTTCTAGACCAAAGAGGGGGGTGGCTAGCCACCCAATCCACCACCCCTAAATCCGCCCCTGCATGTATTATGTATGATCTGTATTATCCGTAGTGTAGACTAGATTACACTACGGACCAGTGAGTGTCAGAACTCGTGTTAATTACCCTCAATGACCACTGGCTATCATTTTATTCGATTTGCTAGTTTTTAACATAATAACATTTTGACAACTATAGTGTAGTTGTTGCGGCAGGATGTTTTTTAGGCAAAATATTAATAATAATAAATGTGTTTATTAAATCCAAACTTGCAGCTTCAGCTGAATTACAATGGATATTAAAATTTACAATATATAAATCTATTAATAAATAATATAACAACAACTAAACTAAAATTACAAGTATAAAAATTATAAAAATATGATTGAATATAAAATATTAAAATATTAAGATAAGGTTTAAAATTAATATCGACTTGCACTAGCGATAATGAAAGAGTTTTTAAAACGGTTCGTTTTGCATTTAGGCAACCTAAAGAAACGCTTGTTCCGTAGATGATATTGGCATTCATTATTAATAGGTGGTAATAATGCATGAAGTTTATGGTTCGGATCTTTGAGAATATCATTAAAGGTTTTTTCGCACAATGTTTCCCGCCTGGTATTAAGATTATATAGCCCAGACTGGCAGACTTAGTTAGAGCTTCATGGTAAGACAAGTCCGGATGGATGATCTTATAAGTGCGCGCCGTTGGATCCTCTCGATATCGTCGCTCAGATAACATGGCAGACTGTAATGGAAAACAGGAGAGGCATATTCCAGGATTGGACGGAAATATAAAACACAACTACATCCACATATGTTAGATAGATTATATATAACTAGACTACTGTCTGTGTGCCCAGCTCAGAGCTTGCATGTATGTGTTTAGTGCAGAGGTGCTGAACTGACACGATTTAAAATAACGAAATGGTGAGGTTTCTAGCCAAAGAGTTTTATTAGAACTGGTCACCATTTACTTTGATAATTTTCCTGTTATATTATGATGGCGTTAATGTACTACGTTTTTCAGGTTGGGCAAAAAGTATCTTAAAAAGGTTTATCGTTGAAGCTTTTGTTGAACATAAACAGGTAAGCACAAACAGAACTAATATACTAATCACACGAGACATATACTTTATAACAAGCGTGCCATTATAACTCCAATCTCGTTCCCAGAGCCCACGTTCCCCACCCGGGAAACGAGAGACTCTGGGATAATCCGTTTCAAATCACAGGATTCTTGTTATTCCGATTGAGGTACGCATGCGTAAATATCCGAGCGGAATCTGGATAGTATGTTCTCCTTGTTTGACTTTTCCCCAAACAAGTCAATGGGGTTGCTGGCGAAGCTCGAATTACAGCATCTACACACATCGAAGATATCGATCGCGGCAACGTCTTCACTGGAGTCTTGTCGTCCGACATCTTTGTTATTTTGGTTTTATTAATTCTACTTCCGGTCACTTCAGACCAACTCATGCTCACTATTCAGCCAATAACGTAACGATTTGAAACGGATTATTCCAGAGTCGCTCGTTTCCCGGGTGGGGAACGTGGGCTCTGGGAACGATATTGTTATAACTCCATAACGGCACGGCACACGAGATACTTCGCGACGATTTTGTCGTTTTTGATGAATTTTATGTGGATTTAATCATCAACGAAAGTCAAAAAATACTTGGATATATCTCTAATCACGTAATTGACACAGCAGAATGTTTTCAGTGCAACTTTAAGTGCATTTTCATCGCTAAAATCGCCGACGTGTTGTACGAGGCTACGCGTGGCGCTAAATGGTAACTCTTCCTGGGACAGGTAATCTGTTTTTTTTTGCTTACTTTTCTTGGGCTTATTGACAATTTAAAGTCATTATTTTATAAAAGAAATAAAAAACTTATCGAGCTGGTTATAATGCACTCGAGAAGCTAGTAAAACACTCCGCTATCACCTCGTGCTTTACACGCATCTCTCGTGCATTATAACTCGATAATCGCACGCGACACGTTTTTTATTTCTTAAAATTATAAGAAGTTGGGTGGTGGTGGTGAGTATTGTTGTTGTGTATACACTGTACATACAATTTTTATGAAGGAACTTGTGATATGTATGGTACTTAATATTTTTTTTCTGTGATCACAGCAGGAGGAATTTTATGTTTGTATTTATGCGCAAAGGGAGTGTGACACCATTTTTTTTCATCCCGAAGGAGTTGACATTGGTAATGTAGATAGTAAAGTAAGTATATTAGTTATTTGTAATATTTATTTAACAATATTGTATTGCATTGCATTGCTGCATTGTATTGTATTGCATTGTATTGTTTTGTATTGCATTGTATTGTATTGCATTGCATTGTATTGTATTGTATTGTATTGTATTGCATTGCATTGCATTGCATTGCATTGCATTGCATTGTATTGTATTGTATTGCATTGCATTGTATTGTATTGTATTGCATTGTATTGTTTTGTATTGCATTGCATTGTATTGCATTGTATTGTATTGTATTGCATTGCATTGCATTGCATTGTATTGTATTGTATTGCATTGCATTGCATTGCATTGCATTGCATTGCTTTGTTTTGTTTTGTATTGCATTGCATTGCATTGCATTGCATTGCATTGCATTGCATTGCATTGCATTGCATTGCATTGCATTGTATTGTATTGCATTGCATTGTTTTGTATTGCATTGCATTGCATTGCATTGCATTGTATTGTATTGTATTGTATTGCATTGCATTGCATTGTATTGCATTGTATTGTATTGTATTGTATTGCGTTGGTGTTTCTTATTCGTAAAGTAATATATACTAGCAAAAACTTGTAGAAAATGTATTATTTGCTTATGATATGCTTATGATATCAATGAACTCATGGAGCACCAATATTTTCTTGCAACACAAATATCTCCTTGCGTTGTGCACATCTATTTATTTATTTGTTTGTTTATTTATTTATTTATTTATTTATTTATTTATTTATTTATTTATTTATTTATAAATTATTTATTTATTTTTAATTAATACTGAAGACACACATGCAGGTAGCATTATGTTATCTAAAATTACTTTTAATTAGGTGGGAATATGTAATAACATGCGCGGGGACACTACAAACCAGAAAATAGAAGTTATATTTAAATGAAGAAAATAGTAGCTAGTTCCAAAATTTGAGAAAAGAAATCAATAAGCTTGCAAGTATAATATTATAGTTATTACAGTGGAGAAGATAACTAAATCACAAGTAACTATATACAGTAAATTGATTACACAGTATTTGATATCGTATATAGTATCCTAGAACACTGAGAAAAAATCACGATAATTAAAATGTTCAGTGGTCAAATGCGTTTTACTGTAGCTTTATTATTAAATCAATGTTCGAGGATTGTTCGGTTTTCGTAAAGTCTAGGTTTCCATCTGTTTTAGAGAACATCTGAGAGTCCAGTGAGAAATTGTGTGAATAGTCAAGTTTCTTAATATTTCGATTATTGTTTTTGTACTTGAAACTAAAATGTATTGGTACAAAACTTTCCTGAACTAAATCTAAAACATGTAATTTTATACTTGACAAACGATATAAATTAGAATAAATGTATAAATTTCCTACAGTGATCTTCATTTGATAACCACACGACCAAAATACATCAGACGTTAGTTCTCCTGTAGTTGGTGTAAGGCTGGTGATCTCACTACGTGATACAGTCCACCGATACTGAACGATATCATCCACTGGCGTTTTCCGCTCTACAGGTTTGACTTTCAAACGCTTCTTTGCATGTTCTTGAAATCCATGATAAGTCACTCCTGTCAAATAGGCGTCATTAAAATGGAGCATCCTGGTGGCGATGGGGTGATGCTTTACAACACAGAATAAGTAATCCATGGTCAAAAATTCAAACCGAACCACGGAAAGCAGAGGCGACGCAGTTAAATGTTCACTGGATTTGTCCAACCCGTTGAACTTAATCCAATGCATTAGGGCGTGAAACACAGTGTTTTCTGACTGAGTCGTAAGGTCATCACTGCTTAATAAACACGACACCAACACTTCGGATAAATTCACAAAGCTCTCCCTCTGCCACGTTTCGTCCAAATTAGGGCTGAAGGTTTCGACCAAGAAAGCAGTGATCGAGTCAATCAGGTCTTCCACGTCTATCATATTCTGCTTCACTCTTACAACCAGTACCATCTTCTCGCAGTCTTCTATGGACGTTGCGTTCACTTTCAAAACATTCTTGCATTTCTTGAACACAAACTTTACTTGATACTTGTCAGCCAGTTCAAGGACAACCAGAAGATCGTCAACACTGGCTTCGTTTAAAATATCTGGCCTGTACATCGCCTCGAGTAGCAACAAATGAGCTTTCTCCTCGCACTCGGAGATCTTGAGATGAACTTCTTTCAAATGTGATTCACTCAGTCCAGAGTAAAATAATGAGCGGAAATAACTGCTGTGTACGGCTAGCAAAGAACTATGTACGAAGATCTTGTGTTGTCTTGGGAGATCACTATCAGCGAGAAATCTAAGTGTAGTCGATGAACATAGTTCCCCCACTGCCTCTGGTACAGCTCCTGCGCTGGATACGTCTGCTTCACCCTCAGTCGTCAACTTTCCGGCTTCGTGTCCATCTTCGGTTTCGATTTCCATTTCAGACGAAAGCAGTACTCTTGGTTTCTTCTTGTCGACGGACAGCGCATCATCGCCTTCTTGACTATTTTTTCTTTTAGTCGACTTGGCTTGACTTAGAGGACTCTGCTTACTTTCCTTATCTGTACTTTCAGAATTAGGAGAGACTGGCGACCTCGTGTTGGCAATCAACGATACAGCGATCTGAATTGGCTCGCGCTCATCTTTTACGACATCGAGAACCAAAACCCGATCGTGAAAGTCAGGTTTATTGTATTCCAAAGCGTAGATATTGGAAAGTTCTTCAAACTCCGCTGTGGTGAAACTCGGTATTGATTTGAAAGACATTTTTTTGTGAACAGCACTGTCAGTAGCATTCGGCATCGAAGTAGACCGCACTATTGCATTCCAGCGGCTCATATATCATTCAGAAAAATTATCTTTTACTCTCAGATGACACTAATTATGATAATTATTTAACCTCTCTTCCCCTTTAATTTCCTCTCTTCCCCTTTCTCTTTTCCTCTTTCCTTTCTTCCCCTTCCTTTTCTCCCTTTTCCTCTATTATCCTTTCTTCCCTTTCCCTTCCCTCTCGTCTTCCCTTCTCTTCTTCTCTCCATTTTTCCTCTCTTCACCTTTCCTCTCTTCCCCTTTCCTCTCTTCCCTTTTCCTCTCTTCACCTTTCCTCTCTTCCCCTTTCCTCTCTTCCCCTTTCCTCTCTTCACCTTTTCTCTCTTCCCCTTTCCTCTCTTCACCTTTTCTCTCTTCCCCTTTTCTCTCTTCCCCTTTCCTCTCTTCACCTTTTCTCTCTTCCCCTTTCCTCTCTTCACCTTTTCTCTCTTCCCCTTTCCTCTCTTCACCTTTTCTCTCTTCCCCTTTTCTCTCTTCCCCTTTTCTCTCTTCCCCTTTCCTCTCTTCCCCTTTCCTCTCTTCACCTTTCCTCTCTTCCCTTTTCCTCTCTTCCCCTTTCCTCTCTTCCCCTTTCCTCTCTTCCCCTAATTCCTCTCTTCTCCTTTCCTCTCTTCCCCTTTCCTCTCTTCACCTTTCCTCTCTTCTCCTTTCCTCTCTTCACCTTTACTCTCTTCACCTTTCCTCTCTTCACCTTACCTCTCTTCTCCTTTCCTCTCTTCCCCTTTCCTCTCTTCACCTTACCTCTCTTCTCCTTTCCTCTCTTCTCCTTTCCTCTCTTCACCTTACCTCTCTTCTCCTTTCCTCTCTTCACCTTACCTCTCTTCTCCTTTCCTCTCTTCACCTTACCTCTCTTCTCCTTTCCTCTCTTCCCCTTTCCTCTCTTCACCTTACCTCTCTTCTCCTTTCCTCTCTTCTCCTTTCCTCTCTTCACCTTACCTCTCTTCTCCTTTCCTCTCTTCACCTATCCTCTCTTCACCTTTCCTCTCTTCCTCTTTTCTCTCTTCACCTTTCCTCTCTTCCTCTTTTCTCTCTTCATCTTTCCTCTCTTCATCTTTCCTCTCTTCACCTTTCCTCTCTTCACCTTTCCTCTCTTCCCCTTTCCTCTCTTCACCTTTCCTCTCTTCACCTTTCCTCTCTTCACCTTTCCTCTCTTCACCTTTCCTCTCTTCACCTTTCCTCTCTTCCCCTTTCCTCTCTTCACCTTTCCTCTCTTCACCTTTCCTCTCTTCACCTTTCCTCTCTTCCTCTTTTCTCTCTTCATTGTTCCTTTCTTCACCTTTCCTCTCTTCCCCTTTCCTCTCTTCACCTTTCCTCTTCTCCTTTCTTCTCTTCACCTTTCCTCTCTTCCATTTTCCTCTCCTCCCTTTTCCTCTCTTCCTTTTTCCTGCCTTTTTCTTTTCCTCTTTTTCCCTTTCTTTTCCCCTTTTCACCCTCTTTTTTCTCGTCCTCTTTCCTCTCTTCCTTTTTCCTGCCTTCCTCTTTTCTCTTTTCTTTCTTCCATTTTCCTTTCTTCTCTTCCCTTCTCCTTTTCTCTCTTCCCCTTTCCGCTCTTCCCCTTTCGACTCTTCCCCTTTCCTCTGTTCCCACTTCTCTCTAATCTGTCATATTTGACTTCCCCCTAGCTAAATCCTCCCACGCGGTCACGAAGCATAATAAAATAACTATAGCAACGGAGCTTCTCAAGGTAATTTGCATCTCATTAATCTTCTATGTCGATCTCTGTTCCTTCGTCCGAAACCAATTTATCCCGGCCGTTCTGTGAAGGTCCCCTGCGATCTTATTATGTCAAAACAGGGGGGGTTAGGTTGTCGTAAGTTTTTTAAAATATATTAATACTCCGAAAAGGTGGTTACGTTTTTAGGCCACGTTTTTGGACAAATTATAGTCGAAAACGGGGGGTTTAGGTTTGTCGTAATTTTTTTTGAAATGAACTATTACTCAGTGGCGTAGCCACAGAATAAGGATCAACCAGAAGTCCAACTCAGCGTCGGCACCTTTGATGTAAGCGTCCTCGCGAAATGTCGGCCTGCGATCCTGGCGCCATTTTGAAAGTAAGTGCCACCGGGAAATTAGCCCTCTCGTCCTTGCGACCCTCGGGCTCCCGTATTCAATTACTCTTGGCCTTCTTGTGACCTTTTAATTAAATTTATATTGTTATATATATATAAATAATATTTAGTTAAGCAAATAAGTAATTTACTTTAGAAAATGGTTCTTTGGAAATAAAATTATTTGACCACAAGGTTATTAAAACTTCAGTACGCAGATACTACGGGTAAAAGTCCGTGGCAAAAAAGTCCTGCACTCATGAAGCGGGCTTTACATTTCTCGATTCCGGTGAGAACATTTTGAACATTTTAAAAAGTTACAGGTAACACTACGATTTGAAATATATACCGAATGAAAGCTTATAAAATTTCTAACAACATACATACCCGATGTATTTCAACAATGCGTAGTTCCGAAAATTTTAGCCATCTTCTATAAACAAATGTGGAGTTTATACAATTCTGGATTATGCCGACAGCTTCGTGAGTGCAGGACTTTTTTGCCACGGAGTTTTACCCGTAGTATCCGTGTACTGAAGTTTTAATAACCCCGTGGTCAAAGAATTTCATATCCAAAGAATCGTTTTCTAAAGTAAATTACTTATTTACTTAACTAAATATTATTTATATATATAGATAATAATATGAAGTTAATTAAAAGGTCACAAGACGGCCAAGAGTAATTGATTACAGGAGCCCGAGGGTCGCAAGGACGAGAAGGCTAATTTTCCGGGGACACTTACTTTCAAAATGGCCGACTGGCGCATGCGCATAAAAATAATGGGACACTTTTTTCCGCGAGTTGGACTTCTGGTTGATCCTTATTCTGTGGCGTAGCCAAGGGGGGGCGAGGGGGGGGGGGCGAGAGGGGGGGGGGCGCTTGCACCCCAATGGTCTCCAAGAGCGTTCTCGTGAAAAGTTTTTATCCGTTGCGAAACTTGTAGTTACATTGGGTTACATTGTTTTAAGGCCAAGTGAGTAGACAGCGATGTGTTATATATATTTCAGGCATGCATATGCTATAAATTACAATACTAAGGGTCTATACAAAATGCCTCCAACTTGTTTTTACATTTACGACTTGTTTATAAATAAATCTAAAGATATTCTGACGTGTACCATTCTATGTTCGGGTTTAATTTCAACAAAAATTATGTAATTTATGGCTTTTGGATTACTCTTAAATACTTGCCTCAAAATGCAGGAAATAGTATTTCAGAGACTCTATAAATACAAAATTTTCCGGGGGGGCATGCCCCCGGACCCCCCTAGGCGATTGAGGTTCTTGCCCCTCCAAACTCAAGACCATGGCTACGTCACTGCTATTACTCGAAAAACGTGGTTAGGTTTAGGGAAATTTTTTTTGACAGGTTAAAATAAAAAAAGTGTGTGTGGGGGGTGGGGTGGGTGGGTGATTTTTTTAGAAATGAATTAAGGCGGGGGTATACATGAAAAAAGTGACATTTTAAAAATAATATCAACAAAAATAATATCATATATCAGAAGAAAGCTTATGAATCACAGAATCAGGATATATATTATATTTATACCTAAAAACGGTTTGTAACATGACACTGCCCAAGTAAGTTTACCACATACTGTGCATAAATAAGGTGCAGTTGAGAAAGGATATCTGTTTGTAAACTGGCAGGAATTAGATAGAAATGGTATCAGTGCAAAGCACAGACATCATTGTCTGGTATGAGCATAGAGCATAGAACTTTTCTTGGTGATGAATCTAGTGGCCACAGCAAGGGACACAAAGTTCACGTAAAATTTAACTGGCACATGCATATTCCCTAAAAATTTCACTTACAGACAACATATAAAGAAACTCTATGCTCATACCAGAAAATACTGTGAAATGAAACAGCACTGAAAATTTCAGGTCAATTGATTAAATACATCATGAGATATCCTTTCTCAAAGCCGGAAAATGCATGTAATGAGAAAACAATGTTTAAAGTTAGTAAATAGTGTTAAAAGTTAATCATAATTGTTTTTGAGGTAATTAAGGTAGTAATCTATTCTAACTGCACTTCTGCTCCCATTGGCTTACAGGTAGATAGTTTTTGGAAATGCGAGCCCATAAGCCAAGGAGCGAAGCAGTTCCGTGTTTCTCGTGGGAGGGGAGGTGGGGAAAACGCGTAATTACCAAAATGTGACACTATATTTTATTACGGTTTCCCTACAAATACATACACATATGTTTACATAGCTATATCCTCCCAACTACACACCGGTACCGGGCGCCTCGTTTAACAAACTGACCCTGGCTTACTGAGATCTCACTGTTTTATAGCCAATGTTATGCATGACTGCACTTAGAATAGTATTCTTAAAGGGTGAGTGTCCAGCTAATGCCTTGCGCGCTCACAGTGCACCCTCGCGGCCATTTTTCGGGCCACGAAATTCAACAAGTGAAGCAATCCCTCGATATCTGAGCAATCCTTGCAGTAAATTACTCAATTTATGTTTTTCGTGAGAGCAAAGATGATTTAGTAAGTAGTTATTGTCATATTTTTGATAATATTTGATTACACTCAGAGGGCCGTGGAGTTGTATTTCGCGAATACTTGTCTCGAAATACAACTCCACGGCCCTCTGAGTGTAATCAAATATTATCAAAAATATGACAATAACTACTTACTAAGTCATCTTTGCTCTCACGAAAAACATAAATTGAGTAATTTACTGCAAGGATTGCTCAGATATCGAGGGATTGCTTCACTTGTTGAATTTCGTGGCCCGAAAAATGGCCGCGAGGGTGCACTGTGAGCGCGCAAGGCATTAGCTGGACACTCATCCTTTAACAAAAAGTTACCCTAGATAATCAAAAGAATCCTGCTTCATAAGTTACCCTCTCTGCTTCACGTAGAGCCTCTTCTTGACGGGTTTTCTTCAGTTGTTCTGCCTGACGCCGCCTTTTCTGTTTCTCACTTATTTCATGGTCTGATTTTCTCACACGTTTCTTGTCTCGTGAATGTGAGGCTCTCTTGGTAAAATTACCTGCTGGTATTGAGAGTCTGTGCATTACCCTCTCTCTGCTAGCAGCAGCACTATGAAAATGACAAACAGCAGATGCAGCAGCACACCGGACCACCTTCACCCCACGGTGCTTATGCTTGGGACACCGAGCCCATACTAATGAATTGATGCACTCATTGTTATTTTGAGTTGCTACCAGAAAAATGTGGTTAGGTTTCCAGTCAAACCGGGTGTTCTCTTGCGAGCTACATTGCAATATTCCCACGCAACATTGCATTGTTGATTGAGAAGTTGCCGTGAGCAATTTGCAAACGTTTCGGGAATATTTATTTCCGAAATTCAATCGATTTCTTTACTTAAACTACCATTTGCATGGCTGAAAATACATTAAATAATATCTACCCACCAACAGTAATATTTTAAACATAAATTTGTATTTTTATTCAAAAGAAAGATGAACCTTCAAAGGAATCTACTGAGGAATCCTCACAAGACGTTTACAAGTTGCTCAAGCCAAATTGACAATCAACATTGCAATGTTGCGGCGCAATATTGCAAAGTAGCATGCAAGAGAAAGCGTACATCCGGTTTGACTGGAACGTAGATTTTTTGATTGGTTAAGTCGAAAAAGTGTGTGTGTGTCTGTGTGTGGGGGGGGGGGGGACTGAGGTTATCGTGATTTTTTGAAATTAATTAATACCCGAAGAAGGTGGTTGAATACGAGTAAGCTAGAACTGAACCAGTCGATCATCAGTAGTATTCGTACGCAGGCTATAGTCGTTGTTTCAAGCGATGTTATAAAATATTTTGGGCGTATACCGCTGACATGATGACATTGGGTCGCGGGAGGGGGCAACAGAACCTCGAACAGAACAGCATATCCTCCTACCTAGAATTACCAATAATCAATAAGTGTGAAATGCCTAGAATTACCAATAATCGTTAATTTTAAAAAACTAATTCCCAACCCACCACCCCAACCCTAAACCTAACCCTCCCCCCTGGCTTGACTTACTTGCCCCAGTCTTTAACGTGATTTCACCATCAGTGCCAGTGACGTACCGATTTCGACGTATCTCCGACGATCCCCGACGACAGCCGATCTCCGAAAAAACCTCTGCGGAGGAGAGAGGTGTAATTCGTCTTCGGCGTCATGTCGGTGGGGTCGTCTTCAGACAACCTTAGCTTCACATATTCCGAATTGAAAGCTCTCTCGGATATTTATGCCTCAGAATTCAACCAACCCGCTCTACACGACCGAGTGTTGGTCCTTGATATCTTCAACGATGACACACAGCAAAACGCGGTCTCTACACCGACAACAGCCATCAGCGAAGCCACCGAGGCTATGCCGCCGAAATCTCTTGAACAAGACCTCGAGGAAGGGCCGACAGAAGAAAGAGCAGCGACATCGACACCGACTGGACGGTTGTTAGGAAAAAGAAGCCAAGAAGAAGACGCCATCTTGCCTGTTGGCAACAAAAGGCTCAAGGTATTGTCTACGTGGGATTTTACAAAAATAGAAAGCCAAGACGAAGTTAGCGAACCGACACACTCCGAAGACAAGAATGAAGAAAATTTCGACACGAATACCGAGTCAGAGAACAGCCTAATAACGAATCCAGACGCATCGTCCTCTTTCCAAGATTATTTTAGTGATAGAGAAATCCTGAGACAACGCAAGATCTTCGTACATACTTCATGGCTAGCCGTACACAGCAGTTATTTCCGCTCATTATTTTACTCTGGACTGAGTGAATCACATGTGAAAGAAGTTCATCTCAAGATCTCCGAGTGTGAAGAGAAAGGTCATTTGTTAGTACTCGAGGCGATGTACAGGCCAGATATCTTAAACGAAGCCAGTGTTGACGATCTTTTGGTTGTTTTTGAACTGGCTGACAAGTATCAAGTAAAGTTTGTGTTTACGAAATGCAAGCATGTTTTGAAAACGAACGCAACGACAATTGAGAATTGCGAGAAGATTATGACGTACGTTGTTAAACTGAAACACAATGTAAGAGCCTTGGAGGACTTGAAGATTACTTTAAGAACATTCTTAGTCAAAACTTTTAGCCCTCTAGACGAAACATGGCAGACCGAGGCCTTTGCTAAGTTATCGGTGAGGATGATCTGTTGTCTGTTAAGCAAAGGGAGTGCACTTACTGTCCAGTCAGAAAACACAGTATTTCACGCATTGATGCACTGGATGAAATGTTGCAACACTCGTGATAAACATCTGTATAATGTTATCCAGGCTGCTGCTGCACATATATTTGGCTTGATGGTTCTTCGATTTGAGTACCTAACGGTTGATTACTTGCATAATGTCGTACAACACCACCCGATAGCTTCCAAGATGACTGGATTCATGGAGTACTACACCAGAGGTGTAACCTATCATGCCATGAAACCGGACGCGAGGAAATGCCTACAAGTCAAACCGGTTCAACGACCCTCTGTCCAGCCGGGTACTATTGTTCAATATTGGTGGACTTTGCCCAAAACTCAAGTCAATAACCTCCTAAGCAAAGCCAAATTGACTTCAGATGAATTCTGGTCCTGTGGATACAAAATGCAAATGTATTTAAAGAAGTTAGAAGATCCTAGCATTTTTACTGAATACAGGATAGGAATAAGTCTTCAGCTTTTGGAGTTATGCGAGGAAAGCTTTGTTGCCTTGAATTGGAAAATTCGATGTGAAAGCATTGTGGGGTGTGAAGGTTTGGGCGAACACACTCGAGATAATGCTTATAGTTTTTTGTCCAAGTGTTGTAAGTGTCCTTACCAGATCTATGCGGTTCGGAAGAGTGCTACGGACAAACATTCGTATAAGATTGGTTTAGTGATTCAACTTTTGTAAAAGTTAAAACGCTTGTTATTGACACTTCTCGAATTGGCTTCAATGCCTATGAAACAATGGTACAAACTAGAGGTTAGCAATGAATTCGTAGTGCATGATTCATTATTAAAAGGGTCATTGTTGTTATTGAGGTTAGATGTCATAAGCTTCCTCAACTCATTCTTCCCATTTTTTAGATGAGATAAAAATTAATAAATGTAAATTAATTTATAAAAGACTAAATGATTTCACTCCATCATATATCGAACAGTTATTGACACGAAATTCTGACATTCATGTATGTGAAACTAGACACAGTAATACAAATCTCGTTTGTCCACGGTACAAACGAGAGACTGAAGGTGGTAGATCTTTTACTGTGTCAAGTATTAAATTGTGGAACAGCTTGCTCAACTCAGTTAAGACATCTCTGAGACTTTTAATAGTTTTAATGAAGCAATACATTCTTACTTTTTAGCAAAATATGAACATAGGTTAGGTATTAAAAATTAGTGTTTCAAAGTTATATGTATAATGTTTGTTATATGTGTAATAGTTTTAAATTCTATACCATTATATTATATATTATTTTTGAATGATTTCTTTAGTTAGCTTGAAGAGTATTGGCAATAAAAATTAAGTTTATCTCATTTGAAAGAACTCGTCAAATGGTATAAGAAGAACTTTTACAATTTTCCCGTATCTGTTTTGGTTTTGGAAATATTTCGACCAAACTCAGCATGCTGTCCACCATCTTGGAATTATTTTCGATATGCAAAATTATGTACGTGACGACATAAGCAGGGTAAAGTGAAATTTTTATCTTGCCAACCTTATTTATTTTAAGTGAAATTTTTATCTTGCCAACATTATGAGCTAGAAACTCGATTTTTTGTTGCACTATTTCCATTTTAAATTGACCCACAACATTTAAAAAGCCTTCTGTGGAAATTTGGGCACCCATGGAGTGTCATCAGGTTTACCTAGGCCTGCTTGTGACGTCACCAATTTCCTAGTTAATTAGACCCAATATTACAACAAGATGGTGGACAGCACACTGTCTTTGGTCGAAATATTTCAAAACACAAGAAAGATAGAGAAAAATTACAAAATGTCTTCTTATACCATTTGGCGAGTTCTTTCAAATGAGACAAACTTAATTTTTATTGCCAATACCATTAAGGTGGATTCATACAATTTCTTGAAAAATGGAAAATACCAAAGTTTGAGAGTCCAAACACGTGCATAAACAATTCGGAAAAAGAATAGAACTGAATGTTATGCATAGTTAAACAGTCTGACAATCACAAATGTTAACAAATAAATAGCAACAGTTGTTGCTATGGCAACAATGACGTTTCAAAATGGCTGCCAATTACCCTTCAGATTAATTTAATTCGAATACTATAATATATAATATAATAATGCATAATCAATAGGCCGATTTTTAAAAAATTCTGTAAGGTCCAAATTTTTTTTTTGAAATTAACAAACATGATTATTCTGAAGAAAAAAATTATTCGTTTTACAGAACTTTATTTAAATTGGCGTATTGATTACTTGTACTTGAAGAAAAGTTTTAATGAAAAAAAAAATTGGGGGTCACCAAAGATTTTTTTCGAATTAAATTAGTTTGAATGGAAATTGGCAGCCATTTTTAAAGCCATTTAAAACACTCGCAGAACGTGTTTTAAATATTACATAACATTTAGTTTTATTCTTTTTCCGAATTATTTATACACGTGTTTTGAACTCTCAAACTTGTATTTTCCATTTTTCAAGAAACTGTATGGAGCCACCTTAATTGCCATTCTATTATGATTGTAATTAGGAATTGTACACGCGTAAAAACGCACAACTTGTTCACGGTTGTCAACAGGCGTGAACAATGTTGGGCTGCCCGCCGTGAACAAGTTGTCAACTGAGTTGTTCACTTATGGTTCGAACAACTTGTTCACGGATAAATCGACAGTCCTGAACAAGTTGTTCCAACAGCACATTCTTTATAGCCAACAACGTTGTTCGCACATGATACAACATGTTGTAACAGCATGACGAAGTAACAACGATGAACAACAATGTTACAACAATGGTGAACATGGTTGATGTATCAACACGTTCTTCGGTTGTTACAACATGCGTGAACAACGGTTGTTGTTTCATCAAGCTGTAACAACTTGTTGAAACAATGATGAACAATGTTGTTCATTTATCAATGTTGTTCACATATGTCAACAAGTTGTTACAGCATTGTTCAGGCAACAATGCTGTAACAACTTGCGAGATTTTTACGCGTGTAGGAGGGCCACAAGTTTATCAGCATTTTTGATGTCGTCATGTGTTTACCCTCATTGAATAAAGTTATTATTGTTATTGGCTACTTTAATGGCATGTATATATCTTTGCAACTAGTTGGCCATTTCCCAAAAGAGTTGAAGACTGGTGATGGGTTAGGATTGGAACACTAGGGTAACACCGCTGCCAAACGTTTTGCGCATGTGCGACGTCCGAGCTCGTCCTCGGAAAAAGAGCGGGAAAACACTGAAATATTTTGACTGGTCCGAGAGTCCGTCACAAAAGTTAAAATTATAACCATACTACCAAAAAGATAAGGTAGGTAATTTGTGCATGGCTTCTTTGTCAATATTGTAACATATTCTGAATTTACCCCTTCGTAATTTTCTTTACCCTTTTTTAAAAACACAAATGAATAGTCGAGTCTTACTTAGTCTTCACTGTCTGGTTGTTGTCGCCACGGCTCGTTCCCACTTCTCTTGCAATGTTTACTCAGCGAATTCACGCATGCGCAAACGTTTGGCAGCGGTGTTCACTAGGGTACTTATGATTCAGCATATTCTCTCATCTCGAAATGATGATTATCGTCATTTGTGAAATGTCTTAGAAATGACAATAATCATCATTTTTAAAAGTGAATTCCCTACCCCCACACCCCACCCTAACCACAACCCCCCTGGAAACCCTAAACCTAATCCTAACCCCCCCGGAAACCCTAAACCTAATCAAATCACAACCCTCCGGAAAAATGACCCACCTCTCATACCCTGACCACAACAGCCCTCTAGGATTTTTAGCTTTATGTGTTCTAGTTTAACATCCCGCATGTGGGAAAGAATCTCACTTGCGTATCTTGATAATCATCATATTCGTCTGTGTGAAGAAATGATGATTATCGTCATTCTCAAGTGAGAGGACATGTTGCAGCATATTAGCCCACGTTCCCCACCCGGGAAACGAGAGACTCTGGGATAATCCGTTTCAAATCGTTACGCTATTGGCTGAAAAGTGAGCATGCATGAGTTCGTCTGAATTGACCGGAAGTAGAATTAATAAAACCAAAATAACAAAGATGTCGGACGACAAGACTCCAGTGAAGACGTTGCCGCGATCGATATCTTCGCCGTATGTGTGTAGATGCTGTAATTCGAGCTTCGCCAGCAACCCCATTGACTTGTTTGGGGAAAAGTCAAACAAGGAGAACATACTATCCAGATTCCGCTCGGATATTTACGCATGCGTACCTCAACCGGAATAACAAGAATCCTGTGATTTGAAACGGATTATCCCAGAGTCTCTCGTTTTCCCGGGTGGGGAACGTGGGCTCTGGGAGCGAGATTGAGGGATAGATTCATTGTGCTTACGCTATCAAGCATTAAATCTGTCACTCCTAACGATCCCAAAGTTTGGTTTCCATATTGTATGAGCTAAGTTTGATATTCAAAAACAAATTGAATGACTAAAACTTTGTTTGTGATCATTTTCACAGTTTATATAACAATTTATACAATACCCTAGTTGCTATGCGTGTTTTCATTGGTTGTTGCCCATGATCTATTAGAGGACGGACACATGGACACGTCAGATCACGTCAGCTGACTTGCTTTTTTCTTTCTTCATGCCCCAAAATCTGGCTAGAGTTTCGATAAATTTTTTGATTTATTGTATAAAACAAATAGATTTCATTTTGTTGAGAAACCAGAAGGAACGATCGAAAAAGATGCCGCCACCCCTTCCTGGAAATGACTTCATGGTGCACAGAGGGGAACGAGAATGGATGATCTCCAAGGGGGGGACAGATGCATTGATGTTCTTTTCTGTTCACTTCTAGATGCACAGATGACGTCACAACGTGGTAAGAACGTCAGTGACCCACTCGACTACGTCTCGTGGACCAGTTTTTTTGTTCTTACCACGTTGTGACGTCATCCGTGTATCTATAACTGAACAGAGAAGAACATCAATGCATTCCGTGGGGCACTTTGTTCTTACCACGTTGTGACGTCACCCGGGTCAGTGTTAGCCCGGTTTTATGCACAGGTAGGGTCACCCTGCTGCCGGATCAAAGGCGAGTTATCCCTACCAAACGCGTTTACAAGGACAAAACATAACCCGGCTACTAGGGTAACCCTAGTGGCGTGATAGGGTTACCCTAGCACCCGAGTTACCCCATGCAGCGTCCTTGTAAACACGACAAACCAAAAACCAAGAAATGTACGAGAGCTAGCTGGTAACCCGGTAGCCTGGTACCCTGGCCCAATTTCAAAAGAAATATGGGCCAGGTAACCACTAATTACATTCTCGCGTCATCAGGGCTAAATCCACTTATGACGATTGCAGTTTTACTCATAGCCACTAAAAACGCGCGAAATTTCAACCAATAGGAAAGCAGAAGTCTTTAGTGGTTACCTGGCCCATATTCTTTGATTGGGCCAGGGTACCAGGCTAGTAACCCGGGTGCTAGGGTAACCCTACCTCCTTGTAAACATGCAGGCCCTTAGGCTAATCCTCTTCTAATGACCTTTGTTCTTACCACGTTGTGACATCAACTGTGCATCTATAAATGAACAGACAACGGCAAAATGAAATCTATTTGTTAATTAAATATAGTAAGCATTATTTACACGTTCAGTAACTTTGCCGCTTAAGGACTTAACGACGCAACGTTTGACAATAGTTGCAAACATTTGAGTTGGCGTACGGCTTCAAATCTTCGAACTATAGTCATTTAGTTGACTTCTTTACCTTCTTTGTATATCTTTCTTGAATATGTGTACAAGCTTTCTGCTCTTTTCTTCTGTTAGGTTTTTTAAATTTGTTCTTAATGTCTGTTTTTTGGGTGTTTTTATACAGATTTGCGGAGCTTGACGACGTGAGTCGAAAACGAACTCGATTAAAGTTTGTTTTGTTTGTAAACTTGGGACAAGTTACAGTCACAGAGAGACAGGTGAGGCAGAGATACCTTTACTGTCTTTAATTACTTTATTTATTACTCTCCATTCGCGCTCGCCATTTTTATGGCGCGCGATTTTGAGGGCGCGCGATTTTATGGCGCGCGATTTTGAGGCGCGCGATTTTGGGGGGCGCGGTTTTATGGCGCCTGACTTTATGGCGCGCGATTTTGAGGCGCGCAATTTTTTTGGCGCGCGATTTTGCGGCGCGCAATTTTATGGCGCCTGATTTTATGGCGCGCGATTTTGAGGCGCGCAATGTTATGGCGCTTAATGCGATTTTGAGGCGCGCAATGCGATTTATGGCGATTTTGAGGCGCGTAATGTTATGGCGTTAAAGGCGCGCAATGTTATGGATGTTAAAATTAGGAAAACCAAGAACTAATGCTTTGAAGCGACGCTTTGCTTATCGGGGAGCCAAGCTTTGGACTAATTTACCACATTATCTTAAAGACAATAATATGTCTACAAATATTTTTAAGAATCATATTGATAACTTGAATTTTAACTGATTTAATAAATGTAGCTAATTAGTAGTGTACCGTTATTCTAGTAGACTTTATAGATGTTGTAATTTAGATTTTAATATTTTTAACTTTACATTAGTGGTTTCTATAGTTATATGTGTTTGTAATATAGTTTTATTCCCATATATAATATATATATATATATATATATATATATATTTATTTTATTTATTTAAAATTATTTATACACGGTTGCCTATTCAACTAAAAGTAACAGTTGTTTTTCAAAGGGCCGCGTGTTAAAACTAGATTTACATGCAATATTTAATACTAACTAATCTATAATTACAATTTTTTTTAAATTTTAAAAACAATTACACTACTATTAAAAATATATTTATAAAAAATATAAGTGGAATGATATAAAATCTTATTTACAAGGAAAGTTTAGTTCAAAACGTTTTTACCAATAGTTATAGCCCTTAATTTCTATATTATCTTTTCCTCGTTAGGTAGGGCATTCCAGATCACGGAAGCTATATAGCTGAAACTTTTTTTCATGGCATTAGTGTTGGGTTTAGGTAACGAATTAACGAAAGCATACAATTGTTACTTCTTAAGTTATAACAATCTCGATTTGTTATAGAAAACAAATGAGATAAGTTACCTTGATTTGATTTGCCAGCTATAATTTTCTTAATAAGGTGCGTCATCTGTTCATCCCTTCGTGTTTGTAAATCTTTCCACCCGAGTTTTATTCGGTATTTGTAGCTGACATATAATAACTATCACCTGTTATTATACGACCGGCTTTGTTTTGAAGTTTTTGTATCCGATCTTTTAAATTGTTTGAGCAATTGTCCCATACCAAAGAGCAATAGTCAAAATAAGGCATTACTAGTGCCTGGTATAATCGTTTCAGACTTTCGATGCTGATAACGGTTTTGACTCTTCTAAGTAATCCGATTGCTTATGAAATTTTTTTACATGTAGCGTCATTATGATTCTTCCAAGAGATATTTTCATCAACCAACATTCCTAGCGTTTTTGTGTGCTTTACACGATTAATATTTTGTGGACCAATTGAAATTTCTGGATCTGAGGTTATTTGCGATAACATCTGTCGAGACCCAATAAGCATATATTCTGTGTTCCCCACATTCATATAATAGTAATTAATTCGCGCGCCTCAAAATCGCGCGCCATAGCATCGCGCGCCATAAAATCGCGCGCCTCAAAATCGCGCCAAGGAGTTCCCGTGTACCACATTGCAATGTTGCTGTCAATATTGCAAGGTCGCGCGGGAAAGAACATCCTGTTTGACTGTAAAGGATATAGCATTGTCTAGGATGGCAAATTACGAGATATTTATCTATAATAATTTAAACTAGTGTTTTACCAATTAATCCGTCTTAATATTACGCTGTTTATAGACTTAAATAAACGCGGATAAAGTTACAAGTCAAGAGACAAAAATTCTGCAGCTTTGGTCTTTGTTATTAGACTATACAATGTAGAGTTTTCACCTAAAAAATTGAGATAAAAAATAAGACAAATGAGACGCAAAAAAATGATCCAAAAAATGGTCCAAAAAATAGTCCAAAAAATAGTCCAGTCCATGTTTTACCCTATGCCCTAATATGGGCTTAACTTCAGCGGTGAGAGGCAGCGCGTTAACAGCTTGTGCCACCCACGCCTTCCGTTGCGTACAACTTCCTGGAATACCAGAGCTGGAATACGATCATGGATATTTATTTGGAAAATGCTCATTGGTTTACTACTGACATCACTGACATCACTGACATTCTTATAGTATATATTTCTCAGTATTCATTGCGTGATTGCATGTGTGCTGATCGGGTTAAGTACTTTTGTACATCTATGCAGTATGGCTTGTAACTTGAAATTGAACGACTTACTGGAGTTATCGAGAGTCTACGCACCAGAATACAACATGCCAGAGCTTCACGATCGGGTTTTGGTCTTCGACGTTATGAGAGATGGATGGGACTCGAGTGCTGTGCTCACGCCGTGCGGTGAACCTAGCGAAGTATGTCCCGTAGAACAACAGTTTGGCGATGGAAATGAAGTATCTGACGAGGGCCCGATCGATGGCAGCGAAGTTTTAAACCAAGAGGGGCATCCTAGAGAGACAACAGGCACAGAGGTTGAAGCCGGGAAGAGCTCGAAGGAAGAAGGCGCTTTACTTGAAAGCGGAACTACGAACGAGTCGGAAGGCTTCCCTAATAAAGAAAGCAAGTCAGACCGTACCGAAGAATCCTGTCTGGATACCACCTCAACCAGCGACGATGCCATTTCGGACTCTTCAACCGAATACGCCACCGGGCCAGAGAACAATCTGCTGCGCCAACACAAGATCTTCGTTCATAGCTCTTGGCTGGCAGTGCAAAGCAAATACTTCCGCTCTTTGTTCTTCTCTGGAATGAAAGAATCGAATTCCAAGGAGGTCCACGTCAAGGTCAGCGAATGCGAAGAGGAGACTCACTTGAAGCTATTGGAAGCTGTGTATAAGGCCGACGTTCTTAACGAAGCTAGCGTGGACCAACTTTTGGCCGTCTTAGAGCTGGCTGACAAGTACGACGTAAAGTTCGTGTTCAAAAAGTGCAAATACGTGTTGCAAACACGGGCGACGACCTTGGACACTTGTAAGACGGTTATGCACGTAATTAAGGAGAAACACAGTATGGTGGATGTCGAAGACCTGGCTGCTACTCTGCAGGTAACTATGGGTAAATGCTATAGTCCTTTAGATGCTCATTGGCAAACCGAGCGTTTTACAAGTCTCTCGCAACCTTGCGTGAAATACCTCTTGGCTGGCAACGATCTGTCAACACAATGTGAGAATACGGTTTTTCAAGCCTTGATGCACTGGATGGAAACAAATAAAGTCGACCCATCGAGTATTGAGGCAACTTCTACTTTGCTCGACGCAGTTCGATTCGACCTGACGACCATTGACTATCTGTACAACGTCATCAGAGTTCACGCCATAGCAAGCAAAATGCCTCACTTTCAAGAACAGCTCATGAAAGGAATGACCTACCATGCTCTACCACCTGAACTGAAACAACGCTTGAGCCAAGTAACCCCGGTATGGCGGACGCCGTATGCGACGGAGATCATCCAATATACTTGGAATATAGCAACAAGTCAATTTCCATCATCATCATCATACAATAATGTTAAGTCAGAAGTTTTTTTGTTCTGTGGATACAAGGGGCAGTTAACATTTAGCAAGCAAAATGTCTCTCATGTAGCAGTTGAGTACCCTGCAACGATTACTTTCTCTATTTTGGAGTTAACGCCGAATAACTATGTTCCTTTGACTTGGACATTAAAAGGTAGCTGTATCTTTAAGGAGGGAACTATTATTACTCCCACTCATGAATTCTCCAGCAGTTCACCTCATTTTCCCAGCAACGTCACTTTGAAAAGCAATTCTTCTCGTTCTTTCGGCATAGGACAATCATTTTCACTTCAAATCATAGTGCGCCCTTTTCAAGGTTATACGTAACACGTTGGAGTAGTGCTTTGCGAACATTCGCTTTGCTCCGTGACTTTTGTTGAACTACAGTTTCAATCAAATCATGTAAAAATAGTTTTAATTGAAACTCAACTAGCTGTTCTACAATACTGTAATACCATGATCGTCTCGGATTCATTTGTTCTCCGAGGGAATGTAAACCTCGTATTTCCCTCATTGCTCATGCAAGAGGGAAATTTTTCCTTTGTCTTCTAATTTTTCCTTGCATGTTGATGAGGGAAAATTAGAAGACAAAGAAATCTTTTGTCTTCTTCTAAATTTCACGCTTGCATATATTTTCCCTCATCAACATGCACGGGAAAATTATAGATGCAACTTCTCTGATCAACCGTGTAAATTTCCTGTCGGTAAGATTCTCAAAGTTTTTCTCGGCGATCATAATATTACAAACTAATACCATGACTTTTCGGGAAATTAGCGATTAAATTTCCCCTTTGCCTCGGGAAGATTTGTGAAAGTCCCTCGGACTTTCCACAAACCTTCCTTCGGCTGCGGGAAATTTAATCGCTAATTTCCCTCAAGTCATATTATTACTTATAAACATCACTGACATCACTGACATTCTTATAGGTCAGCTGTTTATAAGGGCCGTGTAGTATATATTTCTCAGTATTCATTGCGTGATTGCATGTGTGCTGATCGGGTTAAATACTTTTGTACATCTATGCAGTATGGCTTGTAACTTGAAATTGAACGACTTGCTGGAGTTATCGAGAGTCTACGCACCAGAATACAACATGCCGGAGCTTCACGATCGGGTTTTGGTCTTCGACGTTATGAGAGATGGTGGGACTCGAGTGCTGTGCTCACGCCGTGCGGTGAACCTAGCGAAGTATGTCCCGTAGAACAACAGTCTGGCGATGGAAATGAAGTATCTGACGAGGGCCCGATCGATGGCAGCGAAGTTTTAAACCAAGAGGGGCATCCTAGAGAGACAACAGGCACAGAGGTTGAAGCCGGGAAGAGCTCGGAGGAGGAAGGCGTTTTACTTGAAAGCGGAACTACGATCGAGCAGGAAGGCTTCTCGAATAAAGAATGCAAGTCAGACCATACCGAAGAACCCTGTCCCGATACCACCCCAATTACCAGCGACGATGCCAATACCATTTCGGAATCTTCATTCGAATATGCCACTGGGCCAGAGAACAATCTGCTGCGCCAACACAAGGTCTTCGTTCATAGCTCTTGGCTGGCAGTGCAAAGCAAATACTTCCGCTCTTTGTTCTTCTCTGGAATGAAAGAATCGAATTCCAAGGAGGTCCACGTCAAGGTCAGCGAGTGCGAAGAGGAGACTCACTTGAAGCTATTGGAAGCTGTGTATAAGGCCGATGTTCTTAACGAAGCTAGCGTTGACCAACTTTTGGCCGTCTTAGAGCTGGCTGACAAGTACGACGTAAAGTTCGTGTTCAAAAAGTGCAAATACGTGTTGCAAACAAGGGCGACGACCTTGGACACTTGTAAGACGGTTATGCACGTAATTAAGGAGAAACACAGCATGGTGGATGCCGAAGACCTGGCAGCAACTCTGCAGATAACTATGGGTAAATGCTACAGTCCTTTGGATGCTCATTGGCAGACAGAGCGTTTTACAAGTCTCTCGCAACCTTGCGTGAAATACCTCTTGGCTGGCAACTATCTGTCAACACAATGTGAGAATACGGTTTTTCAAGCCTTGATGCATTGGATGGAAACAAATAAAGTCGACCCATCGAGTATTGAGGCAACTTCTACTTTGCTCGACGCAGTTCGATTCGACCTGACGACTAAGCAAGCAAAATGCCTCACTTCCAAAAGAACAGCTCATGAAGGGAATGACCTACCATGCTCTACCACCTGAACTGAAACAACGCTTGAGTCAAGTAACCCCGGTAAGGCGGACGCCGTATGCGACCGAGATCATCCAATATAGCTGGAATATAGCAACAAGTCAATTTCCATCGACATCATATAGTTATACATATAATGGACCGCCCTACAACGTTAAGTCAGATGTTTTCTTGTTCTGTGGATACAAGGGGCAGTTAACATTTAGCAAGTGGAATGCCAGTGTAGTAAATAACCAGTACCCAGCAACGATTACTTTCTCTATTTTCGAGTTAACTCCAAGTAACTATGTTCCTTTGACTTGGACAATAAAAGGTAGCTGTAGCTTTAAGGAAGGAAATATTACTGCCAGTCATCAATTCTCCACAAGTTCAGCATATTTTCAGAGCAACGTCACTTTGCAAAGTTTCCCTTCTTATCATCCTTTCAGTTCTAAAAATGCTTTCGACATAGGACAAACATTTTCACTTCAAATCATAGTGCGTCCTCAGTGAATTGTAATACTTTGTCAACCCCTTTTGAGTGGATACCTCGTTTATTAAGCTTGACGAGGACACCTAGACGAGGTCCTAAAGGTGTCCACTTAATAGGGGTTTAACTGTTTTTGACTCGTGCTTAATGTTGCGTACGATATTTATTCAAGAACATATATAACAATGACGGAGTTTATAATTATTAAGAGCAACAGTTTGATGTAACTTCAAGTGAGTGACACTTAGTTCTAGTTCAGAGTCAAATGGTTTTCTAAGTCTTATCTACAGTCGGTTTGAGTTTTGTTTATTTACAAGTGGGTTGAACGGTGGTTGAATATTAATTCAACAGTCTCAGTATCCAGCTCAAACATTTCAGATTTGCATTTTAAGGGGGGAGGGGGGGGGGGCGTTACTCTTGTCCCAGAAGCTCTACGCCGCCCTCCTCTCAGAAATGCTGAAAGCGGTGAGAAAACAACCTCCGGTCGAAGACGCAATTTCTTTAATCGCTGTTGTCAGATCTTGACCCTATTTTCTGAACCTCTAGGCCCAGGGTGTCTTTGGTTTTAAAGCAATGTGATACAGGAATTAAATTCAGTTTCTTTAGAGATTTGTATGGCATATAATTATACATGCACGACAGACCCAAAATACAATTGAACACATGAAATAATTCAAAACAGCAAAAATCCCTATTATATTGTCGCTTCGTCGCCAAACAAACATGCATCGACTGACTCGTCTCGTAATTCAGTTCTTCGCCAAAATGTCCTGGCAGAAAGTAGAATTCCTTGCCTGATCGGCTCAGCCGATCACTGCCGACACGCGGACATATAAAACACTCACGTCAAATCGGCGATTTAGAGAAAAGCGAAGAAAGGCCGTTTGTATCGCATGCCTTTTTTTATCTGTAAACAAATATATTCCTTGCTCTTCAAACAAACGAGCAATCGACGATGACAGTTATATAAAGATAAGTTCTTGGGAACCAGAGGAATGGGAACAAAAACCCAATTTTCGGGTCTTCTTCATCGGAGTTTACCAGATCGAGCCTCTGATTCTTACGAGATTGGGATTTTTTTCATCGGAGTTCCCAGAGCCTCCTGGCATTCGCTTTGTGTGTCATTGACCTTATACGGTCAGTGGACACAAGAAGCTCATTGACTTGTTAATTTTGAATTATCGTGTTACGTCTGGCATTTCCTTGGAAACATATTACAACAACTAAATCACACCATGGCTCGTGGACTGAAAGCAAACGATGTACTTGAGTTATCAAAGCTTTACGAAGCAGAGTTTAACAAACCTGAACTACATGATCGTGTATTGGTGTTCGATGTCATGAGAGATGGCTGGGAGAGAAGCGCTGTACTAATATCATCATTGCGCAATGAAAGCGAGCAAGAGAGCCAAACGAGTGAAGAAGAGAAGCCTGAAGACCAGAACCCAGCGAGTTTTGTTTTAGATGTAAAGCAAAATGAAAGTACTGACTCAGACGAACTGACCGAAGGAGTTCTGGTCCACAATGAAGAACCGCGACAAGACGTTGTTGAAACCGAAAGTCTAGGCGAGCAAGAGAGCCAAACGAGTGAAGAAGAGAAGCCTGAAGACAAGCATCTAGCGAGTTTTGTTGTAGATGTGAAGCAAAATGAAGCCAAAAGTACTGACTCAGACGAACTGACCGAAGGAGTTCTGGTTCACAGTGAAAAACCGCGACAAGACGTTGAAAACGACAGCGAAATAGTTAGCGACACCGGAAGCCTATCTGACACCAACTGGGGCAGTAAGAAAGACAACGCCAACTTGTCGTTGGCAAAAAGTACAGTTGACAAAATCGATAGCACGACATCCGTTGTTTCCAACCCAGAAACAGCCAGCAACGAAGTCTCAATCTTAAGACAACACCGCCTCTTTGTTCACAGTTCTTGGTTGGCTCTACAAAGCAGCTATTTCCGATCGTTGTTCTTTTCTGGAATGAAGGAGTCGAATTTCAAGGAAGTCCACGTCAAGATCTCGGAATGTGAAGAAAAAGCCCATCTACAGCTGTTCGAAGCCATGTACAAGCCAGACATCTTGGACAGAGTTGGTGTCGACGAGCTTCTGGCTGTTTTACAACTCGCTCATAAATACGACGTCAGGTTTGTGTTCAGAAAATGCAAGTACGTCTTGCAAGCGAAAAAAATGTCGTTACAGATATGTGAGAAGATTATGCGCTTTATTAAAATTGAGCACACCTTGACGGATGTCGAAGATTTGGCTGCCACTTTGCAGACATTTTTGGCGAAAACCTTCAGCCCGTTAGACAAAATCTGGCAGACAAAAAGCTTCGAAAATCTCAGTGAGCCGTCGTTGAGGTATCTTCTCAGCAGCGATCGACTTCGAACTCAATCGGAAAATACTGTTTTTCATGCCTTGATGCATTGGGTTGAGTGCAACGACCTTTGCAGTTCATCAAATTGCTCTGATACATCACTCTTGTCGGTCATCCGATTCGAGGTTATACCCATTGGTTATCTCTACAATGTGGTTCAATACCATCCAATTGCCACCAAGATGGCCGACTTCAATGGTCTCTATTTGAAAGGAGTGACGTATCATGCATTGACACGTGAGATGAAAGAACGCTTGAAAGTCAAACCAGTTTCGCGTGATCCCATCCAAGAAGAGATTGTTCAACATACGTGGGTCATACCAGGAGACGAAGTTGAGAAATGTGTTTCCTCGAGTAAGATTCTAAAGTCTGGTGTATTCTGGTTCTGTGGTTATTCTATGCAACTGTACTTGGAAGAGGATGAAAATACTCAAGCTTATCGGAACGATATTTATCGGGACGATGTTTATGGAGCTACATTGGGTTTGCAAATAAAAGAACTGAGGAATGAAAGTGTTCTTCCAGTAAAGTGGACTTGGACAAGTAAGACGATTTTTCTCGTGGGTATTGCGAATCACCAACACACATTTTCTGTCGATATTCCAAAGGTCTGTGCTACTGTTCAGTTTGAATGGAAAAACGATGTCCCCAAGATGCAAGCGGCGTCGCTCCAACGTCCAGCTCGAATTGCCACACCCACTATTGGCAGTGTGCCTAGGACTACATCCCGATCCTCCAACAAGCAAAGTCCACAGTCTGGCGGTAGGCTGCGAGCCGGTTCTTCAACAGTTAGGCGCATTGGGCCGTTTGAAGCAGAACCTAAAACACTCCAGTCTCTCTCTATTGAAGTCAAGATTAGCCTAGACTCGGCGAGTTTAGAGTAACACGTCACCGTGCTTGAAAAAAACCTTTTGAGCTTTTGTACTCTAAATCAACATCACTTTTTAAATACTTAGGTAAATATCTACAGCAGTAGATATTCGCAAAGAGCAAATTAGATATTTCTTTTTTGTTTTTTAGTTTAAATTGTTGTAGTTTACTAGATCAACAACTACGACAGCAACACCAACACTACCAGCACCACCAACAACAACAATAACAACAACACCACCAATACCACCACCACCAGCAACAACAACAACAACATTAACAACAACACCACCAACACCCAGGGCCGGAGCTATGGGGGGGGGGGGGGGGTTGGCGGGTGTGACACCCCCCAAGAATTGCTTTATTTGTTCTATAGTCGGCAGACAAGAGATTTCAGTCGGCAGCCAGCACCCACCAGCGGTCAGTCTCGGCGAATACTAGTACTGACGAGTGACGATTATGAGGCAGTCGGAAAAATTGAGCGTACCACCCCCCCGCCCTGCAGAATTTTCTGAGGACGGCCCTGCCAACACCGCCACCACCACCACCACCACCACCACCAACAACAACAACAACAAAACCAACAACAACAACAGCACAGCATCAACACTAACAACAACAACAGCAGCAGCAACAACAACATTAGCAAGGTTCAGATCACACTTCCACTACCGCTACTGCTACCGTAAATATAATTAAGCATGTCAAATATTGTTTTTACGTTCAGTAATGGTCGCAGGTCTCAAACCTAGTGCAAAAAGAAAGCGTTTTACGATACTAGGATTAAAACCAACTACGACTACAGAACGAAAAAATGAACATTTACACCAGCTTAACCACATTTACGGTAGCAGTAGCGGTAGTGGAAGTGTGATCTGAACCTCGCTAACAACAACGCCACCACAAACAACAACACCACCACCAACAACAACAACAACAACAACAACAATTACCACCACCATCATCAACAACAACAACAACAAAGTTTATATAAAAAAAGAAGAAATTTACAATCATACAATTTACACAACAGATTATCTATTTAGTGTAGTTTTTAAAGTTGTTTTTTATGTGGAGAGTACAGATCGTTTTGCGCATGTCCATAGGATTGTTTACGCTGTGATTTAAGTCTTTACAATTTATTTACAATTATAATATTTTAATTAAGATTAATAATATTTTGATAAACATCTTGGACGGAAAAGTATTTGTCTGAAGGTCAGGTAATACGGGCAACATTTTTCTTCAACTTGAAAGTTGCGTTGCAACTTGAAAAGCGTTGTTGCATACTTAGTGGTGTGCGTCGGATCTGTCAATCCGAATCCGATCCGAAGCCAAAAAATCGTAGTCCGATCCGATCCGATCCGAAAACAGCTGCTCAAATCCGATCCGATCCGGTCCGAAAAAATTAAAACACCGGATATATGTTGCAATAGTTGCGCAAACTTTCCGAAGAGAAAACCAATGAACAAATAAATTTAAGAAAACTACTATACAATAATAATCTTATGCAATAGTAACGTTCATATGTTGTGCAATCTGCATACAACTAGTGAATTTGTTAATTTTGCACGGGTAAAAAGTGCAAAATCCGATTCGATCCGATCTGAGAAAAGAAGAACAAAATCCGATCCGAACGATAAAAGTTTAGTCCGAATCCGATCGGATTCGGATCGGATTCGCACACCTCTATGTTGCACGTATTATTTTTCTTTGGCAATCCCTCGTGAACGAATATGATAGCCTCGTCAAGACACCATCCTCATCTTTTTCTTCTCCAGTTGTGCATTCTTTTATCCTGGACGCACAAGATTTTCCGCAGGAATCACAGACGTAGACTGCTGTAGGCGGGGCACCTCGGGCAAGATCAGCCGCTCGATCTTTCCTGCGCTGACGCTTTTCTTCTTGATCCCTTCTACGGTTAGACTCGAAGGTTTCAACGCCCGAGTGACGTCTCTGTCTCCACTGGGAGCGATCTTGGGCGAGGCCTTCCCATGTGTTTGGGTCTATAGCACACTTCTTAACGTTAGCCACCTTAAACGTATTACCACCCATGCACCTTAAACATTGTCACGCAACAATGATTTTGTTGCAAGTTGAAAAAATGCGTTGAAAAAGTAGACTCCAGTTCTACTTGCTGCAACATGCTGATTCAACTTGCAACAAAATCATTGTTAAGTGACGATGTGTAAGGTGGGTGGTAATACGTGCAACAACGCTATTCAACTTGCAACGCAACAAAGTTGCAGCAATTTGTTGCTCGTATTGCTTCACCTTGAGGTTTTTGTAAGCTTCAATCCTTTAACGTTCAGTGTTCGATATATCGGACGCCAAGGAGATAAATAAACGGGAGAATAAAGCAAAAACAATGCGAAAACAAATACCAAAAGAAAAACATCTTAAACATTAAATAGTGTATATGAGCCAGACGGTTTGTTGGTACCACTCTAGAGGACAAAGGGTGACGTACATTTTTGAAAAGGTCTTTATGCGTAGTAAATGAATATGTGTGATAACATTTGCCAAAATGTCATCTTCTATCATTTTTTAGAAAAGTAGGTTAGGCACATTATTTTGCCTTATGCCGCCATGTTAGATAGATCTAAACTTCTATTTTGCGATCTGTTTAGTGTCCAGAAAATATTTTGCAAAATATGGACAAAAATGGCTCCTTTTTTGTGGCACTGTGGGTATGATGTTTTTTAGACCTCAAAAAGGTTTAATATAATATATTATAGTATTATAAAAGTTTAGTAGAATAAAAATGTATCATGAAACGTGAAATTTTTTTCAAACGGCATTGTTTGTTGAAATTAATCATGTTGCGGAATTCATATGACTTCGTATGATCCACCTTAATTTGTATAAAATGTAATTATGCCGTTTGTCGTGGCACAAGTGCGAGACAAGCATGAGAAAAGTTCCAACTGTTGATGTAGTGTATATAGCCTTACTTCAAGTAGCTACAACTATACTCAAAATTGCATGATGATTCGTTTTATGATTCAAAATAAAGTAAAATGTTCATTTAGGTTTGCTTTTTGGGGAAATCAAAGAAATATAAAAGGACCTAGAAGCGCTAGAAAATTCCGCATGCCAGTTCTCTCGTTCGTATAGTTCGTGTGGAGTCAATAGGCACGTACAGCAACGCTCTGTAGGACAAGGTCTGATATCTATGCTAGGCGTAAACTCGCGCGCTAATTTTTTTTTGTTGGCTTGTGAGTTGTGAATTTCCATGCATGTATCCTTCTGAGACTACGTTTACACTAGAGCAAAAGTTTCCAGATTCGTAAATGTTTCTGGATTCACTTCGTACCGAGTATTCGGATTCGTTACTAGGCGTTTACACTACAACAATATTCGCAGATTCGGCCCTTTACACTAAACTTGGAATTCCTTTAATTCAGTTAATATGTTGACCATATTGGTTCCACCGCAACCTCACATGACTACGAGCGGAAGAGCATCCGAATTCATCGGAATAACCGTTCACACTATACGTATTGTCTCGGATTCAAAAGTATTCGAAATTCCGGATTCGAAATCTCCGGATACGTGATCAAACCGGAAAGTTTTTATTCCGGATTCATTCTTTTGTGTGTAAACGGCAAAACGAATCCAGTACTTAAACGTTCCGGATTCGTCACGAATCCGAAAACTTTTGGTCTAGTGTAAACGGGGTCTATAAAGCTCTGTGATAACAGTTTTTCTTTGAAATGATACTATTACTATTAGATTTATTACATGTATTTTTACCTCATATTTTATGAAGATGTTTTTCTATATATATGCATGTCGGAAAAATTTTGTTGTTTGTCGGAAAAATTGTGCTCTTGGCCACCCCTAAATCTCAGAGCCACGACGCCCCTGACTTTATCTTTGATTTTCTCAGTCGGCTTATACAACGTTATTTTTCAAAATTACTACGCCAATGAACTGACCAAATGAGAGCGTCCGGCTAGCATTCGAAATGTTATGGGCTTGGGTCTCGTCTGGAGCTGCTCAGAGTTTTTCTCTGAGTTTAACTTACGACAGCTTGTACAGCAGAAACAAACGGAACTTTTCCAACTTCAAGCTGAAAACACTATACTAAAGGTGGATTTCTAGTCCTCACACGAAGCAACTTGCAGCTCACTGCGAGCACTCGCACGGTTTCCACTATTTCCACCATACACGCAGCTCGTCGCGGCAACAGGCGGCTGATGAAGCGATAGCCGAGCTTTTTTTTTAACAAACTTCGAGGTGTTTGGATATCCTGATGAAGCACTCTTCTGAGTGTTTGATATAGCATCTCAAACAATTAAATTGGTATTTTAAGAGAAAATTGAGCTGAAAGTTCGATTAATTTATGTAATAACACGGTAATGATTTATTTTGTGCAGTTTTCCTCATGAATTACTAATGAGTTTGAAGTTTGACATAATTTGTTTTGATTGGTTTATTTACTGCGAGTACTTACCGCGAGTAAAAAATAGTTCAAAACTATATGCCCAACTATCTGCCATGGGCGGGAGAGCATGGGGAGCACGGGTGGCGTGTGCTGTTAGCGCGCTGCCTCTCACCAAAAAGTTAAGCCCGGTTAGACGGGGTTAGTACTTGGATGGGTGACCGCTTGGGAATGACCCCGTTGTCGAGCTGGAAACTAATGTGAGTAGAGTTGTAGTTGATCTCTCCTGTGCTTCGAGGGTTTTTCGCCGGGTTCTCCGGTTTTCCTCCCTCCGCAAAACCAACACTTACATCATGGTAGTCATGTTCAATTGGGGCATTTCGCTCTGTTTGACCACCAGTTGCTATAGGCAATAAAGTCATTAAATCTAAAAAAAATCTAAATCTAAAACACTCGCAGCGAGCTCGCGAGTGTCCGGAGCGAGTTGCGAGTTGCTTCGTGCGAGGACTGGAAATCCGCCTTATTCCACACCCTGAATTTCTGGGTGTAATAAATCATAGTTAATAGAAACATGGTTTGGAAGCTCAACAAAAGTCATTGTTTTATGTTTTTGTTCAGGTTTATGGAAATTTGTGCACTTTCACGGTTACTGAACATATTGTGTTTTCTGTATAATGAAGCAATCATCCAATAGCAACGTTTGGGTTCAATCGCTCAACCGTACTGTTTAAATATTAATAAACCTAAAACAAAGGATTTGTGCACCTTCATGTACCTTTCGGCATCAATCGTAGCTTGATTGTTAACCGCTTTGAAGTTTGCCGGGTTTCCAAACCATTTATATTTTCTATTAACTATGAATAAATTAGCATGGATAATTAGCATGCAAAATTATTCTGAGTAATGGCGGACTCGTCAGAAAAGTTTGGCCACTTTGGCGTATTGCGTCGTCTTGGAGTTGCGCTCGATAGCGGAAATTTCCCGTGTTTTTGTTCAGTAAAGCCGCTCCAAGGCAAGTGTTTTGAACACATACTGAAAAGTTATGATGTTATTGCCGTTCTTCCAACTGGTTTTGGTAAATCGTTGCTTTATCAACTTTGGATAACCCAAATAATCTTCGATATGGAAAAGATTATGAAAAAGCAATGCCCTGAGTATATTTCGAATATGTTTACTGTTGTAAAACGTGAAATGTATAACCTCAGAACCAATGACCTTGATGATGATGTTGTCAAAACCTAAAGGTGAAGTAATTCGAGCAACAAATTGCTGCAACATTGTTGCGTTGCAAGTTGAAAAGCGTTGTTGCACGTATTACCACCCACCTTAACTCATTCCTCTGTGCGAGGGCTTCCCCAGAGGTGAATAAAATCGTCTGGTGTTAGCCAGAATAAAATACTAAAGACCGATTCGGACAGGAAAGTGTTAAACATTGTCACGCAAAATGATTTTGTTGCAAGTTGAATCAGCATGTTGCAGCCAGTAGAACTGGCTTTTCAACTTGCAACAAAATCATTGTTGTGTAACAATGTTTAAGGTGGGTGGTAATACGTACAACAACGCTTTTCAACTTGCAATTCAACAAAGTTGCGTTGCAAGTTGAAGAAAATGTTGCCCGTATTACCTCAGTCACCTTTATAGCACAAATGCCTGATTGAAGGAAGCTTTAGTTATTCGGTTGCAAAGACATGGAATTCGCTCCCGAAAGAGAGAAAGTTAGCTATAATTCCAAACGATAATTAGCTGTATATATAACGTAACTTCTCTATTATTTATAGCTAGGGTGTCAGTAATGCGAGTTGTTCAAAGGCGTATAAACGTTCAAATCAGTTTCACTTACACGGACAAATCAACAAATTGACACACAAAGATAAAAGGTAAGCATTTATTTCAAATTTTACAGCTTTACTTCCACAAACAATTACCAGTGCCATTCGTCATATACGCTGATTTTGAAGCTATAACTGAGAAAATAGATGGATGTAAACGAGATGGCAGTAAATCATATACTGAAGTGTACCAAAAGCATACAGACTGTGGATACGGATATAAGGTTGTATGCTGTTACGATGATACATACAGCAAACCAGTTAAAGTGTTCCGCGGTGAAAACTCTGTTAATGGTGGATTCATGAAATAAGCTAATAAACATCGTCTCATAGTTTGAGCTTGGAGTACCTGTGATTGACTTGTTTAATTTTGAATATTACTGGTATAAATACCGCACCTAGTATAACGTCTGGCATTTCGCTTGGAAACATATCAGTACAACAACTAAATTACACCATGGCCCGTGGACTGAAAGCAAACGATTTACTTGAGTTATCAAAGCTTTTCGAAGCAGAGTTTAACAAACCTGAACTACATGATCGTGTATTGGTGTTCGATGTCATGAGAGATGGCTGGGAGAGAAGCGCTGTACTAATATCATCATTACGCAATGAAAGCCAGCAAGAGAGCCAAACGAGTGAAGAGGAGATGCCTGAAGACCAGGATCTAGCGAGCGTTGTTTTAGATGTGAAGCAAAATGAAGCCAAAAATGCTGACTCAGACGAACTGACCGAAGGAGTTCTGGCTGACAATGAAGAACCGCGACAAGACGTTGAAACCGAAAGTCTAGGCGACCGAGAGAGCCAAACGAGTGAAGAAGAGATGCCTGAAGACCAGGATCTAGCGAACGTTGTTTTAGATGTGAAGCAAAATGAAGCCAAAAATACTGACTCAGACGAACTGACCGAAGGAGAACTGGCTGACAATGAAGAACCGCGACAAGACATAGTTAAAAACGACAGCGAAATAGTTAGCGACACCGGAAGCCTTTCCGACACCAGCTCGGGCTGTAAGGAAGACAACGCCAACGACCAGGCAGTTGACAAAATCGATAGCACGACATCCGTTGTTTCCAACCCAGAAACAGCCAGTAACGAAGTCTCAATCTTAAGACAACACCTCTTCTTTGTTCACAGTTCTTGGTTGGCTCTACAAAGCAGCTATTTCCGATCGTTGTTCTTTTCTAAAATGAGGGAGTTCAATTGCAAAGAAGTCCATGTCAAGATTTCGGAATGTGAAGAAAAAGCCCTTCTACAGCTGTTCGAAGCCATGTACAAGTCAGATATCTTGGACGAAGTTGGTGTCGACGAGCTTCTGGCTGTTTTACAACTCGCTCATAAATACGACGTCAGGTTTGTGTTCAGAAAATGCAAGTACGTCTTGCAAGCGACAAAAATGTCGTTACAGATATGTGCGAAAATTATGCGTTTTATTAAAATTGAGCACACCTTGACAGATGTCGAAGATCTGGCCGCCACTTTGCAGATATTTTTGGCGAAAACGTTCAGCCCTTTAGACAAAACCTGGCAGACAAAAAGCTTCGAAAATCTCTCTGAGCCGTCGTTGAGGTATCTTCTCAGCAGCGATCGACTTCGAACTCAATCGGAAAATACTGTTTTTCACGCCTTGATGCATTGGGTTGAGTGCAACGACCTTTGCACCGCATCAAGTTGCTCTAATACACCACTCTTGTCGGTCATCCGATTCGAGGTTATACCCATTGATTATCTCCACAATATGGTTCAATACCATCCAATTGCTACCAAGATGGCCGACTTCAACGGTCTTTATTTGAAAGGAGTGACGTATCATGCATTAACACGTGCGATGAAAGAACGCTTGAAAGTCAAACCAGTTTCGCGTGATCCCATCCAAGAAGAGATTGTTCAATATACGTGGGTCATACCAGGAGGCGAAGTTGAGGAATTTATTTCCTCGGGTGAGAATTTAAGGTCTGGTGTATTCTGGTGCTGTGGTTATTCTATGCAACTGTTCTTAATGGAGCAGAGTGAAAAGGCCCACTCATTCAAGTTGCGCAGTGCTTATGGAGCTGTGTTGTGTTTGCAAGTAATAGGCTTGAGAAATGAAAGTGTTCTTCCAGTAAAGTGGACTTGGACAAGTAAGGCAGTTTTCCCTTTGTCCAGTAGGGATTGTCAACACACATTTTCTGTGGAAGATTGGGTGGCCCTTGTTCCTGTTAAGTTTAAATGGGAAAGCGATGTCTCGCGACTGAAGTCGAAAGTGTGTTTACGGCATCTTCAGGTGGCTTTAAAGGTCAATTACTAAACCTTTTGAAATTATTTTTCTTCTGAAAGGGTTATCATCTAATTTTCTCAAAAGTAAAGAAAAATATGAATTTCAAGGTAAAGCAAGACATTGATCAGCGAAGCCTTCTTAGGTCTTCTTGAAGCATGACCGCGTTTCTAGGAGATTGGGTACTCCATTGTCTTTGACGTCATACTGGTAAAACACACCAATCACCTTGTTGTTTGTTACCAGTATGACATCACAAGGTACTAGGACCAGTCTTTATTTTGACGCGGTCGTCGTTCACACAAGTTCAGCAAAAAGAGCAAAAACTCAAACTTAGACAGTTTATAAAAGTGGAACCGAGTGACTGGTTTCAATTATTTCTTCGGTTTTAGATTGAACTTTTTCGACTTTAACGGAAAATAGAATAACCTGGAAACGTATGGAAATAGATGACATGAGAAATGAAAGTTTTCTTCCAGTAAAGTGGACTTGGACAAGTAAGGCAGTTTCCTCTTTGTCCAGAAAGGATTGTCAACACACATTTTCTATGGAACAATGGGCGTCCCTTGTTCCTGTTCAGTTTAAATGGGAAAGCGATGTCCCCAAGATACAGGCGGCGACTGAAGTCGAAAGTGTGTTTACGGCATCTTCAGGTGGCTTTAAGTTTGGAACACCTTCCCCTTTAAGCCAACGTCCAGCTCCAGTTGCCCCACTCGCTTTTGGCAGTGTACCTACGACTACATCCCGATCCTCCAACAAGCTAAGTTCAAGTTTCTCATTTGGTTCCAGTCTTTTCTCTACGGCGCAGTCTGACAGTAGCATGCGAGCCGGTTCTTCAACAGTTAGGCGCATTGGGCAGTCTGACGGCGGCATCAGATCTCTGCAACTCCCTTCCTCCACTCCTGAATCTGTCGTGATCCCAGCAGAACCTAAAACACTCCAGTCTCTCTCTATTGAAGTCAAGATTAGCCTAGACTCGGAGAGTTTAGAGTAACACGTCACCATGCTTGGAAAAAACCTTTTGAGCGTTTGTACTCTAAATCAACATTACTTTTTAAATACTTAGGTAAATATTTACAGCAGTAGATATTCGCAAAGAGCAAATTAGATATTTCTGTTTTGTTTTTTAGTTTAAATTGTTGTAGTTTACTAGATCAACAACGACGACTACGACAACAACACAACACTACCACCACCAACAACAACACCAACAACAACAACAACAACAACAACACCAACGACGACAACAACATTAACAACAACACCAACAACAACACCACCACCACCACCAACAACAACAACAACAACAACATCAACACTAACATCACCAGGGCCGGAGCTATATTTGCTTTATTTGTTCTATAGTCGGCAGACAAGAGATTTCAGTCGGCAGTCGGCACCCGCTAGCGGTCAGTCTCGGCGAATACTAGTACTGACGAGTGACGGTTATGAGGCAGTCGGAAAAATTGAACGTACCACACCCCCCCTGCAGAATTTTCTGAGGACGGCCCTGCCAACACCACCACCACCACCACCACCAACAACAACAACAACAACAAAACCACCACCAACACCAACAACAACAGCACAACATCAACACTAACAACAGCAGCAGCAACAACAACATTAGCGACGTTCAGATCACACTTCCACTACCACTACCGCTACCGTAAATATAATTAAGCATGTCAAATATTGTTTTTACGTTCAGTAATGGTCGCAGGTCTCAAACCTAGTGCAAAAAGAAAGCGTTTTACGGTACCAGGATTAAAACAACTACGACTACAGGACGAGAAAACGAACATTTACATCAGCTTAACCACATTTACGGTAGCAGTAGCGGTAGTGGAAGTGTGATCTGAACCTCGCTAACAACACCAACAACAACACCACCACCAACAACAACAATTACCACCACCATCATCAACAACAACAACAACAAAGTTTATATAAAAAAAGAAGAAATTTACAATCATACAATTTACACAACAGATTATCTATATAGTGTAGTTTTTAAAGTTGTTTTTTATGTGGAGAGTACAAACCGTTTTGCGCATGTCCATAGGATTGTTTACGCTTTGATTTAAGTCTTTACAATTTTGATAATATTTTAATTAAGATTAATAATATTTTGATAAACATCTTGGACGGAAAAGTATTTGTCTGAAGGTCAGGTAATATACGGGCAACATTTTTCTTCAACTTGAAAGTTGCGTAGCAAATTGAAAAGCGTTGTTGCACGTATTCTTTTTCTTTGGCAATCCCTCGTGAACAAGTATGATAGCCTCGTCAAGACACCATCCTCATCTTTTTCATCTCCAGTTGTGCATTCTTTTTGTGGCTTACCAAGCCAATCCTGGACGCACAAGATTTTCCGCAGGAATCACAGACGTAGACTGCTGTAGGCGGGGCACCTCGGGCTGAGGATCAGCCGCTCGATCTTTCCTGCGCTGACGCTTTTCTTCTTGATCCCTTCTACGATTAGGGGCCGTTTACATGAATCCGGATTGAAACTCAATCCGGATTGAAAAGCGAAGTCAATCCATGTTTACATGGGAATTGGGTTTCTGGATTGAAATCCGCCTGAAATCTGAAATCCGTAAATATTTGAAAACACGCATGCATTGTTTGTTCTAGTCCTCTCTGTCACGTTTTTCATTCCGGAATGAAACTCGCACCGCCTTTACATGATTCCGGAACGAAATTTCAATCCGGAATGAGAACCGGATTGAACTCAATCCGGAATGAGCTAATCTCAATCCGGATTCATGTAAACAGATAAAGGGATTTGATCAGAAGCGGAATGAGTTCAATCCCGATTGAAACTCAATCCGGATTCATGTAAACAGCCCCTTAGACTCGAAGGTTTGAACGCCCGAGTGACGTCTCTGTCTCCACTGGGAGCGATCTTGGGCGAGGCCTTCCCATGTGTTTGGGTCTATAGCACACTTCTTAGCCAGCTTAAACGTATTACCACCCACCTTAAACATTGTCACGCATGCAACAATGATTTTGTTGCAAGTTGAAAAAATGCGTTGAAAAAAGTAGACTCCAGTTCTACTTGCTGCAACATGCTGATTCAACTTGCAACAAAATCATTGTTACGTGACGATGTTTAAGGTGGGTGGTAATACGTGCAACAACGCTATCCAACTTGCAACGCAACAACGTTGCAGCAATTTGTCGCTCGTATTGCTTCACCTTGAGGTTTTTGTAAGCTTCAATCCTTTAACGTTCAGTGTTCGATATATTGGACGCCAAGGAGATGAATAAACGAGAGAATAAAGCAAAAACAATGCGAAAACAAAGACCAAAAGAAAAACATCTTAAACATTAAATAGTGTATATGAGCCAGACGGTTTGTTGGTACCACTCTAGGGGACAAAGGGTGACGTACATTTTTGAAAAGGTCTTTATGCGTAGTGAATGAATATGTGTGATAGCATTTGCCAAAGTGTCATCTTCTATCATATTTTAGAAAAGTCTGTTAGGTACATTATTTTGCCTTATGCCGCCATGTTAGATAGATCTAAACTTCTATTTTGCGATCTGTTTAGGCAGAGTTGGAAAAAGTATTCAACATTCCTCCGGATGGGGTTTTAAATTTAGATAACCTTCCTCAAAATATATAGCGAGAATTTTGTGTTTTGCAACGTCCATAAATACTGCGTGACTTTTACAGTACCTTGGTTTTCTAGGGTTTCCTAGGTAAGCTTTAGCATACTACAATAGCTACTAATAACTGACCGCTGCTGACTGATAGCCTGCCAACTACCCTCGACTGCTGCGAAGATACAGACATCACACCAGACATCAGCGTACATGTCTCACACATGTACCTGCTGCCACTGCCAGTGCTGCATAATTGTTGGTTAGCCAATGTTTTGCTGCAAATCGCATTTCTTCTCGACACCTTGCTTGATCAATTGTAACTTTCTCAGATTACCAAATGTGTTGTTTCACGTGTTTTCACTTTAAACCTTCCTCACTAAAGTAAACCTTCCTCCGGGTGGTACCCGCATACCCGCAGCTTTTTCCAACTCTGTGTTTAGCTATAGGGTCTAAAAAATATTTTGCAAACTATGGACAAAAATGGCTCCTTTTTTGTGGCACTGTGGGTATGATGTTTTTTAGACCTTAAAAAGGTTTAATATAATATATTATTAATAGTATTATAAAAGTTTAGTAGAATAAAACAAATTAAATAGCGATGTAATGGCATTTCTAGCTGTCGTGCTGGAAAACTGCCTGTTGGGGTTAGGGTTAGAAAGCTATATATCCATTTCCCCCCTGAAAATGACACATCTGGAAATGCTATTTTCCAAAAATGTAAACTAGGGATGTTGACCCACATCGCTATACACATAAGCCTAGTAGCAGTAGACGTGAGTCGCAGTAGCTCAATGATTAGAGCGTCTCACTGGCGATCAGAAGGTTGTGGGTTGTACACATATTCAACCTATACGTTCAAATAATCTGAGTCGCAGTAGCTCAATGGTTAGAGCGTCTCACTGGTGATCAGAAGGTTATGGGTTGTACACATATTCAACCTACGTTCAAATCATCTGAGTCTCAGTAGCTCAATGGTTAGAGCGTCTCACTGGTGATCAGAAGGTTGTGGGTTGTACTCGTATTCAACCTACGTTCAAATCATCTGAGTCTCAGTAGCTCAATGGTTAGAGCGTCTCACTGGCGATCAGAAGGTTGTGGGTTGTACACATATTCAACCTATACGTTCAAATAATCTGAGTCGCAGTAGCTCAATGGTTAGAGCGTCTCACTGGTGATCAGAAGGTTATGGGTTGTACACATATTCAACCTACGTTCAAATCATCTGAGT